>JAQGAE010003873.1:0-13764 GCA_034696685.1 Julus scandinavius
GGGGTGTTTAAAAAGAGGCAAAAAAGTGTGACATAATTTACGGATCACCCCTTAAGGCCTGTACGCACCAAGGCAAACACGAAACAAAAACACGGTTTCCTAAACATCAGAGGTTTTAGTTAACTTTTGTCGAAAAAAGCGTGTTTTCAGAGAACATTTTGATGTTTGTTGGTAACAACATGGAAAAATCAAAGGAAAAAATGTTTGTCAAGGCCTGCATGTGTACATTGCTCCACGTGGTTTCTATAGCAGAACGTCGTCTGCAATATGCGACATTGGTAACCACGTACATGCAGTTTTGCAGACAACGGCAAATGATTAATATAAACAAAATACCTTTAGCATCACTTATCAGGTATAACATCAAAAGGAAGGCTAGATATATAACATGCCAATTTCCATTCCTGAATATAGGTAAATGACTTGTTGCCATGGTGCTGCACATATGTGACGTCATCGGATAGATGTGTGCGTGTATATATATATATAAATTGCTGGCACATGTATGTATACCTGAATGAGTTTGCATATTTTTTTGATGTTGAGCCGGTATAATTTAAGCCTAAGTAGTTAAAGAGCCGCGCCGTGCATGCAAATGCTAATATGATAAAAAGAAGAGAAGGGCGCTTCTATATGGTAGGCATAAGTATAAAAGATTCCTGTATACATGCATCGCCCTCAAAAAATGAAACCGCCCCCAAAAAAATTGTCTTAAGAATAACGAATATGGAAACGAAAAATTCGGGCACTGCCTTTGAATGAGCTCAATTCTGTTTTTATGTGATGAGAACATTCTCAAGAGTACAGTGTAACATTTTGTGTAAAAACGTGCAATGCATGCATATGTGGGAAAACATGAATAATTGGTTTCATAACTTTAAAACACAACGCATGATTTAAAAGCAAAAAAAAAGGATAAATATAACAGTTCCTCAACAATGAAATTGTAATTATAACTGTGTTGAAGGAATATGTATAATTTAATATGCACCAATATATACATTATATAATAATGCGATTGATTCTCCTTATTGTACTAAACCAAAGTAATGCCGTATTCCCACTTGACCGAGAACCGAGAACCGACGTTGCTGACGTCAGAATCTCGGTTGCCGAAAATGAATCGTGTAAAAAAAATAGTGCCATAGTCCACTTTGGGGTTGGACAAGGTTTCGTGGGAAGAAATCACGGGCAGTTAATCGGACGTGTGAACGTTTATCTTTTAACATGCATTATTGGCCTTGATTTTCTTAAATTTCGCCTACATACCGTAAAATGTGGATACTTTGGGAAAGGGGGGATAACTTTGCCCGACAGGAAGTGGCGGCTCTAATTTACAATTAGTGGAGTGCTACTCGGCAGCACGCCAGGAACGGCACTGTGGGAGCAACAGTGCTCTCTGTCTCCCTCTCAGGCTCAGCGTGGCATGCAGCTTTCTATGTGCGCACAGCAGTCGAACACCGCGCCACTGAAACTGCGATGCGCATAGTTCCATAGTTGAACTGGGGGATAGCTAAAGAATTAATTAAATAAATTAAAGAATAAATTAAATTAGAAAGAATTAAAGAAAACAGGACTCATTATATTAAATTGTATCAATCATATCAAGTGAAAAGGAGTGCTGCAGTTCCACCTTGACTAAACACGAGCCGCCACTGGGCAGGAATTTCTTAACTTTTAAGTGGTTTCAAATGGGCAATATTCTGGTGGCTTAAGCCCTATTCTCATCGAACCTAAAAGGTCGGAAAGTAGGCCAGCAGATGGTGCAATAACGGTTGTAACCATTCCTTGCATTCCAACTGAACCGACAGTATAGGTTGACTAACTTACGAAATAATATCTGAAAACAGAAATACAGTGGAACCTCGCTTAACGAGCACCCGCAAAACGAGTAATTCGCAAAACGAGTAATTTGCATAACGAGCAATGTAAGTTTTAAAAAAAGGACTCGCTTAAATAACGAGCGACGTTTCGCATAATGAGTGATGTGGATAGGGAAATCCTGCATTTTTACCAAATTATGATGCGTTGGCAAAAAACAATGTCTCTAGACAGCTTTCTAGTAAAAAGGAATTAGGTATGTTACTAAGAAAGAAAAGAAAAGATGAAGATGAATCACGCTCCTTAACAATTTATACTAATTTTTCTTTTGACTAAATTTTACACATAACGTTTTTTTGAGTATTTTTTTTGAAAATTTCAATTTTTGAGTATTTTTTTCGGCATGTAACACATTATCGTATTTTACATCAATTTATTTGGTAAAGATTGTTTCGCTTAACGAGTGTTTCGCATTATGAGTAAGACTCAGGAACGAATTATGCTGGTTATGCAAGGTTCCACTGTAGTAGCTTGACAATATAATGAATAAAATATAAACTTTCCCCATCCATTCATTTTTTTCCATATTTTAAATTTGCATGTATTATTTTTAAATTATCGTTTTTTCATTTAATTTAATGCAACTTATCATCGAGATTTCGGTGCACGTGTTTTTTCCCGATCGTTCCGCCAGGACGTCTGCTAAATAAATATCTGTGACAAGCTAAGGATATTTTAGCAGACGATATCGGCGTGGTTTTTCGCTCAGTTTTGGCACCAGTACGCATGCACAGCGTGAAATCTTCTGCTAGCAAACTGAGCGTTTTTGGTTTGGTGGGAATAGAGCATTAAGCAAACACGAAACAAAAACATGGTTTTCTCAACAAGCATGGTTTCCAATGACCCATTTTGCAGATGACATTTTGCTATAGAAAGTATGTGATGCAATTCTCTACGTCATCACATACAGGTCTGAGTAGGAGCGCCATGACCAGCGCCATTTCCTTTAATCGGGAGTCGGGACTGCTTTTTGAGCGAAATTCAGCAAACACCGAATTGTTTGCGGAAAACACGCTTTTTTTGGCCAAACGTTTGCAGAAACCTTTGGACGCAAAACTGGCAAGCAAACTTTTGTTACAAACATGTTTGAAAACCGTGTTTTTGTTTCGTGTCGGCCTTGTAAGTAAAATTTCAGGGGTGGGATAAAGAACCTTTTTGATGGAAATGTATGTTCCAAAACAGTGAATTATATAAGAATTCAGGGGGGTTATATTCCCCCAAAACCCCCTTTCCCTTGATCCGGGCTTCTAGAATTATAATCATAAAATGAATCAGCACTATACTTTTGACATTGAAAGCTTACCAACACGTGCATGTTTATCCGTCTTGTTTTCTATTTCTATGAGGACTATCTATGAGTTTCTATGAGGATAATGTAATTTAGGGCCTGCACCGTATTGCATGCAAGCTGCGTACATCCCGCGTCTTCCTCTTGAATACCATAGTCCCCTGCCGTATAAATACTAGCAAAAATCGTCGAATTTCTGCGACGTCGCAACTTAATTATAGAGCAGCTCGATTGGGCCTATTCAAAGATCCGGCAGGGGGAGGCGCGTAGGTGGCGCTCTGGTCGATCGATCTATACTTGCTGCATTCTGATCATCCAACGGGTGCAAATTGAAAAAATAAACACAAAATCAAGACCATTTCACCCACCCAACTCCTTTTTTTGCTATTGTTCGCGCTTTTGGGAAGGTGGTGGGTGGCTTATATTGATCCGCCCGTTGCGAGCGACCCCAGGTGTCCGATCGATGCATCACGAGGAAGGGGCATCAAGGGAGGAAAGGTCAATTGAGTTGACGCCAATTCAGCAATTTGTGGTTCGACTATTATTTAAGGAAGTTCCTTCCGACGATGGAATTGATTAAGGTCTATAAGCAGGACAGGGGCGCTGATAAAAGTATTCCACATGCGTGCATAATTGTGTAATTGGAGCACCATTTCCCCCTAATCCCCATCATTTTTAATAATCGCTATAAAGAGGAGCGTATGGGACCGCTCTAGGCACCATATAGGTGGCGAATTTTAAAAATTCTTCCGAAATTGAGACCTAATTTGTAGCATATTAAAATTTTCTATCCTATTCAGATAAAGCCATATATGACGTTTTAAGGGGGATTGAAACCCTATCCTTTTCAATGGGTAAATTTGCAACGACACTCACAGCCGAACAAAAAAAGATCAACTAAAAATGAATATTGTTTAAAATAGCTTGATAAACCAGCAAGGTCATTCGCATGTCGTTTTTCCCTTTAAAATAGTAGATTTTTAATTTAAATTTTTTTGCACTCACAACTTGCCTATCTCATGCTGCCACCTGCTGGCAGCGTATCCAAAATAATGGACATTTTTTTCAAACTTGTTTATTAATTTTAAAAAATCTACTATTTTAAAGTGAAAAACGACAAGCGACAATGCTATTTTAAGCAATTTTTATTTTTAGTTAATCTCTTTTTGTTTGGCTGCAAGTCTCGTTGCAAATTTACCCATTGCAAAGGATAGGGGTTCAATCCCTCTTAACTCCATTATATGATCATTACCATAAGTGAAAATTGTAGAAATATCTGACAAACGTCATGTTTTAAAACATGTATGACCATGTATGGCAATACAGTGGAACCTCGATTTACGAACGTCTCTGTTTACGAACAATTCTATTTACGAACACCACATGTTGTTTCAATTTACGAACGATGCTCCAATTTGTGAATGGGACAAAACCCGGTTTACAGGGCTGAAATAAAGGACATTTTCAGTAAGTGGAGCAGTGGCGACTCGTAGAAAAAATAAGTGGTGGTGTTGCGAGTAACGCTGCGGAGTAAGGCTGTGAAGCACACCAGTCGCGACTGCGTGAGCGACGACTGAGGGTGCGACAGTGCCAGCTCTCGCTTGCAGCCTGGCGTGCAGCTTTCTATCTGCGCATGCGCACAACAGTGAAACACCGCGCTGCTGGAACTGTGAAGCGCACAGTTGCATACAATTTCAATAATTGTGGAATTGCTAAAGAGTTAATTACATAAATTAAAGAATATATTAAGAATAAATTCAATTAGAAAGAATTAAAGAAAAAAGATTCATTATATTAAATGTTATTGATGATATCCAGTGATTGGGGGTGCTGCAGTTCCGCAGTCCCTATGGACGAGCCACCACTGAAGTGGAGTGAAGTGCAAGCTTTTATTGAGAAACATCACCCTGACACAAGTCGGTATATATGGGGGGAGAATCATGAGGATAGATCCCCTTCCCCCCCCCGAAATCTCAGAAATTTTACAAATTTCAACCCGAATCCGCCAATTTACCGCGATTTTTCAAAGGTAAAAACGCAATAATTTTCTATGCTAAAAGCGCAAGTTTTCTATTTTAAAAACGTAATTTTTCCAAGGTAAAAATGAGGACCATAGTGGACCATATATCCCTTTCCCCAAAATGTGATCGCATACGGATATACCCAGTAAAAACGGTTACCAGCAGAGTAGTGGATATTTTTAATGATAATGTATTGGCTCATTATCGCACAATTCTCCAGCAAAGAAAAAACAAATTTCTCCAGTGGAACAGCCAACTGATCTTTTATGGATTAGTCTTCCCTCTCCACCATCTCCTTCCCTGTGTGCTAATATGTATTTGGTTTTAGTAATTAAACTGCTTTCTTCTAATATTACTGTTATAATTATAGCTTTCTGTATGATTTCCACACAAGAAACCATACCATGTTAAAAAAATTGGACAAGGAACACATTATTTGGATTTACATTAATTGCATAGGGAAAAATTGATTCGAATTACGAAATTTTCCGTTTCCGAACAGGGTCATGGAACGGATTAAGTTTGTAAATCGATGTTCCACTGTATATGACAAACACCATGTTTGAAAACGTGCATGGCAGTATAGTATGTAAAATGCAGTGATGGGTTGGCTAGGGTGTCAGCTTTCCCAATGGAAAGTTGGCCCCTGATGAAGTACCCCCGGCACCGTGTTATTTTGTAATAACTTTTAATATAGGGGAGACTGGGGAGCATTGAGACCCTTTTTACTAAAACAGTTTTTGTGCTTTCATTAATTGTTCTATTGATCTATAATTGTAAGGATGTGTGGTTTAACAAAGTGTCTGTGTATGCAAATTTTATGAAGCGAATTCTATCAATATACAGTAAACATGAAATTAGTATACTTTTAAAAAGGTAACTTGGCTGCGATTTCCATTTTTCATGCTGCAATCGGGTCAATTTAAATTTTTCTAAAATAATTTCAATTCATTTTCATTCTTTTGGTTATGTTAGACATATGCAAATTAATAATTTTCAAAATTGACAACAATTACCCCATATGGAGATTTTCCATAGAAACTTAAATTACATAAAAGGCAACTACATGCAACTAAAATGATGTTTCTATTTATTTAGCAATAAAAGTTACAATAATTGGAAACAGATGATTATCAGCAACAGAATTTTCAGGTAGAAATAATGAATTTTCATAAAAAAAGTCATTTTACAACACAAAATCAACTGCTAAAGCTTATCACCCTAGACTTTTGTATTAACACCAGCAAATGCTTGGACTATCCATTGTCCAAATAGGACTAAGTTCGGCCTAATCCTCAAATAAGACACCTAACTATTAACCAATACCCAAATGAGAATCAGGATATTGGAATTCACCAATATCCCTTGGACTAATCCTAAGACAAAAGGGATTAGCAAGCAGAAGGATTTAACTTAACCTCCTGGTACCAACTATCCAAAAAGGCCAATTAGGTCAATGGACATAGTACAGACAACATTTTCAAAGAAAATAAATTGGACCCCTAATTCTAGTGGTCAATGTCTGTCACATGGGATTCCTCCAACTTATATATAAAGGGCTCCCAACCCTAGCTAAAGCACGTCTCCATTTAATTATCAGCGACTTCAACCTTGCAAAGGACTTACAGTTGTAAGACCTTTACAATAACTCTCCGAGGCCTACTTCCCTCGCGCTAACTCCTACTTGCGGTATCAAAGCGGTTCGGCCTTAACAAAGCCGAACACCAATATCTTCGGCCTTAATTGACATCCTGTCAACTTCGGCCTTCCCCTATGCTTCTTAAGCTAAGGTGCATCAACCATAGGACTCACTAAAAGTAGTCACCTCATAATTGGTGCACAACAGCGTGGCCGAACACCCACGACACCGAGATTAAGAAAAACCTCGTGATCCTTGGGTGCTAAGCAATAATTCCAATTATTCTCAATCCAGTAGTTCATAATTGTCGCCTAACAGCTGTTAGGTTGCGATAAAAACGGAGTTCAGACAATCGCCGAATAACCACGCGACTTTTCCGATTTACAAGGGTTTATTTATAAAAGTAACAAAAAGTATAAAAGTACAAATGCAAACTAAAGCACGCGGGCGGCAACTCGCCAGCCCCGACAAAGATAACTTAAAGGTTCGCGTCCATGCACGCTACAAAAACCCAGTGTCCAGCCTGGTTCACTGGTTGACCCGAACTGCCCTCTCTGCCTCCTCGAGCTTCCCAGCAAAACCTCGCAAGGAATGCCGGTCAGCTCGAGAATGCAGAGAGGGTTACAACCCTTGAACCCAGCAACATTCCTGGCCGGTATGTGTCCAGCTGACGCTGACCTTCACACCCCCCATACAAGCATTGTCCACTCCTGGGGACAAATAAAACTAACAATTTCAAAATTAAAAAACAACCCTAAACTAACAGAAACATAATTAAAATTAAAACACATTTAAAAAACTTTCGACCAGAAGGTCAGGGCAGCTGGTGCCACAACACAACCTGAACCGGCTCCACAGCCGCCTGCTCGTCCAGCCGTCGCAATCTCGCCCGCTCACGTCGACGTCGGCAATCGACCGATGAATTGAGGCCCCAACTTGGCCTATCCTGCCGATCATCCGGAAACGCATCCTCCAGCACCGTCTCCACATCCGAAGGCAATTCTACTATGCGTACGCCCGTAGGTCGTTGTCTTGATCCGCACTCCGACTCAGGCGAACGCCCAAACCCTTCAGCCACCTCGTGTTCCGCCAGTTCACGGTCCCAGTCCTCCGCCTCAGCTGGCGGAGGATTTGGATAACTTCGGCGTCCTCTAAACGCAAACCCAGCAAAAGGCCGCCTGGCCAGGTCTCCAGCCCCAGGGCCAATGAAATCCTCGTCCGCCTCCTCGCTGTGGCCGCCATGGCACTCGGTCGCCGCCATTACTCTCAGGGGCCGACAAGTCCAGGCCTGCACCCGCCACAGATGCCGCCACCGAACGTTGACGGACCCCGTCTGACACAGTGACGGTAATCACCACCATTGGCACAGTCTGCGACATGCCGCTATTCTAAATCTAACAACGACCACATGCAATAATTAGAGCACAAATCTCCCTTTAAAACATAACCATCCCACAATATCAAAAACCTAACAACAAGCAAGAACTTACCCGAGGCGATGCACGAATGTACACAAAGGGAAGCAAAAGGTAGCAAAACAATGGCGCCCACTTTACAGAGGCTGCGGAGGTCCGCATTCCCACTAACCCGACTCCGTCCAGGAGGAGGTCAGTCCAACGTGCCTAACCAGATGGGGCCATCTAGTGGGCGTATTTTCAAATTTTAACCTTCTAATCGCCAATACCCGATTTCTTTCCCTGGGTATAAATTTCTTTAGGTTACTAACATGCATAACTGAAATTGCAGGCGTTCCTTTTCTTGTATCCTGAAATGCATAATTTAATGAGGATATTTTCTCCACAATTGGATAGAGTCCATAAAACGGCACCTTGAACTTCCCCTGGCCTAACCGGGCTGGGGCCAAATCTCTCACCAGAACCCAATCGCCAACTAAATATTCTACCGCTATACGACGGTGATCAAACCGTACTTTTGATTTCACTTGGGCCCTATCCAGGGCCCCCAACGCTCGCTATCGTCGTTCCCTAACAGGTACCGCCGACCCTGTTATAATTGTGAAGTGTTCCTTATGATTGCAGGAACACCCCGAAGAAGTAGAGGATGTCACCAGGATCCGTTGAGGTAAGCATTTTAATCATTGTTAATAATTGAGCACTTACAGTTCTTTATGTTGTTAAACTTGATTATACCAATTGCAATAAATGAATCCATTCCAGGTGATCCAGGGCATTTCGGTCCTCCATTTATTTAATCTCCTTTCCTTTTTAGATCAAACCTTGGGACCGAAACCGGGATGGCCCTTCATCACTAAACAGGTAAAATAAAAACACATTAAATATAACTATAATTAAAAAAGTAAGCAACCAGATGTCGTGGAAACCGAACAGCAGGCCCCATCTTGGGGGGCTGTCCCACCATATTATGCACTGGAAGATGCGGAAGAAACCCGTGCATCAATTCAAATGGGGATGCTTGTAATGATGCCTGCCTTGCGAAATTATATACGGCCACCGCACGATTCAGCGCAACAATCCATCCCCCTGACTTTTTCCTCCAGGGGCCATTATTCTAACCGTTGTAAGCAGAGTTTGTATCATCCTCTCCACCAATCCATCTGCTTGTTGGTGATACAGAGTTGAGGCTCTATGTTTTATCCCATAATCCTTAAAAAAACTTTTGGGCCCTTATACTCAACTGTGGGGTCCCACTATCAGAAATTAACTCCTTAGGGACCCCAAATCTATCAAAAAGAGCCACAAAAAAACGTTTTATTGCCGCAGCATTTGCATTCTTAACAGGTGCCACCACACAAAATCTGGTGGCGTAATCCACCGCCACCAACCAATAAGCACATCACCCAACTGACAGGGAAAAAGGCCCTGCAAAATCAAACCCCCACTTTTCCGCTGGGCCCCCACCATTATTGGTTCCAACAATTCTTGTGGAAGTACCCAAGAAATTTTATTCCTCTGGCAATCATCACACGATGCCACGAACTTGGCCACCGCTGCCTTCATTTGGGGCCAATAATACGCCCTTGATATCAGAGCCAAAGTCTTTGATATTCCAAAATGGCCTGCCAACGGGTGATCATGGCATTCTTCTATCACCCTCTGCCGCAAATGTTCGGGAATCACCAATAAAAGCCTAGGGGTTCAGACTTATTATATAAATACAATGTCTGACCCAACATGACATATCCCATTGGAGACACTCGCAACAGTTGCATTCCCGGGTCCTGCTTTTGTTCCTTTGCCATATCCCTCTGACCCTGCACCAGGTATATGTATACATCATCCTCAACCCCCGGGGACACCTGATGTTCATCTACAGGATATCTACTCAGACAATCCACATCAACATGCAGTCCTCCCTTCTTATAAACCACCTCATAGGTAAATTCCTCCATCTTAGCAGCCCATCTTCCCAACCGATTAGAAGGATTTTTTAAAGACCTCAAATAATACAATGCATGATGATCCGTAACTATTGTGACCTTATTTAGAAATAGATAGTGACAAAATTTCTCAGCTGCCCATACTATAGCTAGGGCCTCCAACTCCGTCACTGTATATCTAGTTTCCACCAGCAACAAGGATCGACTTGCATACCGACTCCGACCATTGAACTCCTTGATTTCCTTCCATTTCCTTCTTAATATCAATTCGTACGGAATGTTCAATCTCTTCACCCTCCCTGGCGTTATCTCTCTCCTGCAGACCGCCAACGGGCACATTATACCGCTTCACAAAAGGGAAAAGTTCTTCCGGTCTATCTTGAAAACAAAACATTTCATTCATGGGCAATGGCACTAATCCCGTTCGGCAAGCAAAGTCCCAGCCCAACAGTGCCACTCCATCCGGTTGGCAAAGGATCCTGAATCGATTAGTCAATGTCTGACCAAAGATACTCAATTCTATGTCTCAAACTCCCACGACATCCACTGCACGGCCAGACATTTCATGCAAATAACCTGCCTTTAATGTCTCTATTGACTGACAGACCCAACATTCTGAGAAGAGCGTTCGACAGCACCGAGACCACCGATCCTCCATCGACCACCATAAACACCGTCCGTGTGCCAATGCACACCGGTGCCACTGGGGAAAACACTTCATCCACTATATCGTCGCTTTGACTCGATACATCACCTCCCCGGGGCCACCAAACGCACGGTCCACCCGTTCTTAATTCCGCCATAGTGTCTATCCCCATTCGTCTCAGGCAAAATCGTTTCATATGTCCAGGTTCCCCACACGCAAAACACTTATTGCCCTGAGTTGAACCTGTATTCCGCCCCCGGGTTCACGGTCATCCCGGGCGTCGCTGCCAGTGTCCCAAAAACATAAGCCTCTTCCAATGCGACAACCGCCAACCACAATTCATCAATTGTGTAACATCGGCGTCCCGCCAGTTTAACATGAAAGATGGGTTGTAGTCCTGAAACGATAATTTGTATCGTATCCAAAACTGGTGTATACGGGTTCAGAGTCTGCGCCATCGCGGTCATATCAATTAAATAATTACGCACTGGCTCATTCCACCCTTGACGGCATGAAATATATTTCCTCCACAACCACGGATTATACATGGAAGAACCAAACATCTTCTTCAAATATTCCATCAACTCGAACCATTGCATGCTCAGGAGTCTATCACTATTTGTGGTAAATCACTTGGCCGCATACCCAGTCAAGTGTCGCCTCAGGCACTGTCCATACGCTGATACTGGTATTCCTTCTGACTGTGCCAAAACCAAGAAGGAATTAATAATATCCGTAATGTCACCCACACCATCGTAGGAAGGACCATTATCCCGATAATTAATCGTCATCGGCTGCGTCACTTGTGGTTTTATTTCGGGTTCCATCTCTATTATTACATTCGGAGATTTTTGTAACTCCCCACAACCCGGGTGCTGGCTACCCCCGTCCTGTGTAGCTTGTGCTCCTCTTCTCATAAGCTCCGCGACTGAACCACCCCAGGCCTGCAACACTGCCTGCCATCTATTCGGACTCGAGTCACCCACCTGGTGTCCAACTTCAACTTGAGGCGAAATTTCCACTGGGTTTACATTATTTATGAACTGCGTGCCCGTTGCCACAATCAGTGTATTCATCTTAGTAGATCCCTTTAATCTAGTCTCCATTTCAAAGTCTATCAGATCAACATACAGGGCGCGTCGCGATAGAAGCAGACGCGAAAAACTGCACCTCCACCATGTTAGGACGTGGTAAAAACGGAGCCCAGACAATCGCCGAATAACCACGTGACTTTTCCGATTTACAAGGGTTTATTTATAAAAGTAACAAAAAGTATAAAAGTACAAATGCAAACTAAAGCACGCGGGCGGCAACTCGCCAGCCCCGACAAAGATAACTTAAAGGTTCGCGTCCGTGCATGCTGCAAAACCCAGTGTCCAGCCTGGTTCACTGATTGACCCAAACTGCCCTCGCTGCCCCCTCGAGCTTCCCAGCAAACCTCGCAAGGAATGCTGGTCAGCTCGAGAATGCAGAGGGTTACAACCCTTGAACCCAGCCACATTCCTGGACGGTATGTGTCCAGCTGGCCCTGACCTTCACACATCATAGCCGAACATTTATGATACCGAGACAAAGAAATCTTGTGATTTAGAGATATCAGACCTTAATAGCAATATCAACTAAATAGTTCATAAATTAGCGCTAAATAGCGTGGCCGATCACCCACAACACCAAGTTTAGCAAAATCTTGTGTTTTCTAGATGTTAAGCGATATTACCAATTATCCTCAACTCAAAAAACTTATAATTGAAGCTCAAATAGCATAGCTTGTACCCCTACGGCCGCGTGATTGCAAAAATCTTGACGCTCTTACGTACATTGCCTTAAAACCAATTCACAGAGTTCATAATTGGCAATCCAAAGGCAAAATCCATACGCGGCAATAAAACCAGTTATCTTTAAAGTTCGTAATTGGGAATCCAACGAGGTGAGAAACATTCACCCTTACAACAGTAACTCAATAATTGGCACCAAAACCAGCATTGCCACTAAAGTTACAATTGTCATCTTGAACAAATATTCAATACTTGCATTTAAACAATGCATCAAGTACTCCTACGTAGTACTAGACAGTAATTACTGTCTCTGTGTAATGCTAACTGTCACTCAATAAAGTGTCAGTTGTTCCTCAGTGCCGCAAAATAGTATCCAAAGCGAATAAGCAGTTTAGACCCTGAGCCCAAAGGGAACAACTCGCGCTGAAACACGTTTAGACAAATAAGTTCAGACCCCAAGTCCCAATGGGCACACCTCACGCTCGAACTTGCAAAGCAAGAGCAGGAATGAAGCCGAAGTACAAAAAGTGCTTTTTCCTAGAACAGCCAAACTGGCCTCTGTAGTGACCAACGTTCGAACCACTAGGAATTCAAATAAAGAAACCAGTGAGATGAATCCCGAACAGTTAAGTGACGTCAATGCACGTCAGAGTCAAGGTTCGACTCCCCTTGGTGCAACTATCAATGATCTTACTGCACCAAGTGAAACAGACAAACGGTCATTTCCATGCAGACTCACACTGGAGAAGACTTATCTCTCCACTCGAAGTCCAGCTAAGTTTTACAAATGCAGGAATAAATATTCCTGGCGAAGTCTCTTTGTGTTGTGCCAACTGTCCACAATTTCTCGACCTTACGCAACAAGTCACTCAAACGATCGATAAGCTCGAAAGGACATGTTCCGGCATAGAGTCCGAGAAAAACATGGCCTATGCAGCACTAACGTTAAGTGTAACATCGTTTACCAAATGTATTGACATGCTTGACAAACGTAAGAAGGGGAGCGTACATAAATTACGTAACCAACTGAGGGGGGTTAGCATTTGGTTACACTTGGTTACCGAGGGGGAGGGGGGGTTCAGGTTTGGTTACTGTTTGCAACTACGAACAGCGCCATCTAGTGACAGTCTAGTGTACTAGCATAGTACATTTTAAA
>JAQGAE010003874.1:0-13763 GCA_034696685.1 Julus scandinavius
AATTTTCAATAAATTCCATTAACAAATAACCATTTTATGATTTTTATAAAGTTGGCTTACTTTTTATTGGCCCACCCAGTATAATACATTTTATTGTTCATTCAATATTAATATGCGAATTCTGCAAATCAAGCAAAGGAAGCACATGGAAATACATGGAAGTATTATGGAAAATAGAAGTATATTCAAAATTGGAGTATCACATGTACCTACACTATTATGAAAAAAGGTAGCAAAAATGCTATAGCTTAATTTTAATTTGCGTATTAAAAAGTGAACATTTTAATGAATTGCATAGCATATCGATAGCTATTCTAGGATTTTGATCCCATAGTGGATGGCAGACAGAAAACGTGAAATGCATTAATAAATTGTACCAACCGAAAATATTTCTGAAAGTTAGGACATTTTTTTGTGAATTAAGTTCGTTTTTTACCTTCGGCGGTCGGTTGGACAACAATCTAACAACGACAAAGCAGTTTTTTTTGTACATGTTTTTTAAAGTATTTCGGAAAAGATAAATTGGGAAAGAATAAGTGTTTCGACCTAGCACGCTTCACAAGCAAATAAAGCACAAAAAGGGAGGAATTCAACCCACTAAAAAAAAGCCAGCACATTTTTCAAAATGTAATCACATCTTAAATTCTGCCCCTTTAAAAAATATACGTCCGATTATTTATCTTGTCACCCTTTCCAAATCTAGCCTCCCTCTCCCCTAAAATGTTTCTGGACCTATTGCAAACAAGTTGAGATTTTCACCGTGCACTCCACATTCCTTTGATAAATATATCTGAGATGTATACTCAATTATAACTAACCTCTGTATTCCAAGAAACAAAGACCCTGAAAGTTGAAAAAATTGAAAAGTACTGCTTTTAGAAAAGAAAAGAATAGATTGAAAAGTACTACAAAAGTGATTCATACGAAAAAAAAAAAAAAAAAAAAAAAACTTTCAAGCTTTTTGTATATATGTAATTGTAAATGATTTCAATATGGATTTCCACTTTAGCATTACCCAATCCAAGCAACTACACAAAATGTTATTGCCCGTTTTCATGCATCAGCTGACTTAGCTAAAACTGGACTAAAACACGTTCTGCCCTAATTATGTGAAGTCTCATCATTTACTTAAATGACCCTTTGTTAATTCTTTCAGATTTGTCCCAAATAAGCATTATCGAATATACCATGCACTATTCTTTTGCACTTACAGATGTGATTCACTTATTATACATTAATTAGTCACGATCTTAATCTGGTAGAAATTTTATGAGAAAATCTACTTTAAATTAAGAATCAATTTCAGAGAATGTATGCAGAGATCAATAGACATAACATTCAATGACCATCGTAATCTAGGTCCATGAAGAACAGCAAAACCGAAAACTACAAAGATAGAAATTCTTTCAATTTTGAATTACAAGAGGATTTTTAAAAGATGTAACCTTCTGCCTGCAGTGGTTTGACAAATGTTGATTGGCAATTTGCAAGAAAACTAAAAAAAAAACTGGCCTACGCAAAAATAGAAAAAAAAGATATAATATCGAGCAATGGAAAATCCCAAGAATGAAGAAAAGTAGACGCAAAACGCATCATAAATTTTCTTCAGTAGTATCCTGATTTATGCGAGCATGTTGGGGAATCAAGTAGCGGCATGCTTAGGTGCGCCCCCTGGCAAAGGCTGATTTAGTGTGCGGACCAAGGGGTGACAGTCAAATAGCGAGCATACTTATAGGGGGGGTCAACTCAGAATTAAAGTGGATAAGTCAGCATCAACATAGCAGACAGAGGCCACTTGTTGGATATTGATGAAAACTGAAATCCTGGTGCACCAACAAGAAAAATTCCATTGCAATGAAAAACGGTCTTAACACAAACGGCGAACAAGAACAAAGTTCTAAGGCAAATTAATCCATTCTTTCATTCTCTTTAAATACAGGTATTTTCTCGATTGATTCGGCAGACAAGGCAATTCTAAGTGGTGGGTAACCGGATGAGATATAATGTACTTACACCTTCTCAATTATACCAAAGACGCACAGTATTATGTATAATTATAAATATCCCAACCGCACAGCAAGACGCCGCCTTTAACTTCCCCTTCAATTATTACAAATTATTCCTTTTCGTAATTAGCAATTATCACCATATGTTATCTGTGCCTACCGTGGTTTGGATGATTTAGTCATTTTTTTTAACTTCTTGTTCCACACAACGAAAGTTGATGAATTCTATTTGGAAATGTGCTATATTTCAAAAATCAGATTTTCGATGTAAAAGATCAGATACAAATATTGTATTATATATGCTAAGTAGTTATTTGTGATGTTACATTGTCACTAAATAGACCTGTTTCTAGAGGTAGAATTAAAACATTCAAAGAATAAACGGATTCTACAACATTTGTTCTATGATGAACAAGATATTGCCCCTTATACACGTTAACATATACACTTATACATGTCCACAACAAAAACATGCCCTGAAAAACAAAAAACTAAAAACAATTCAGGTCGTTGTAGTTACTTAATAAACACGCAAGGTTCATTTCAGTAATTGACTGCTATGTTTTTTTCTTCTAATGTTAAACATTTTTACTTAAGTGTTTTCGCGCTCTATTGCACATAGAATCGATTAAATGTTATCGATGATGTGAAAAAATCTGTATAGATTTAGATTGCAAATGTAATTACTTTTAGCCTACATTAGCGTGTGGGGCTCAGCCCACCTAGCAATCAGGATTAAGATTATTTGTGTGTAACGTGAAGAAATAAAGGAGCACAGTTGCGGCCGAATTTTAGAGGAACTATCTGGGAAACAACCAGTTCCCAAGCTGGGAATCGAACCTAGGTCTCTCCATCGATAAACGATTAACATATACCACTAAGATGATGAAAATGTAATATATAATGATAAAAAAAAGATATTTTCTTACCTTAAGCAGAGTATCAAAAGTGTTTTCATCACCTACAGACATCACTGTTTGGTAAACCTACAAGAAAAACGATTCATTTAATACAGTAGCAGATACGTTCCAAAGGCATAATCAAACTTGGCCACTACTAATTAACTTAATTTCAAAGTTTATTAGTACAAGTTTTATTAGTAATATAAGTTTATTAGTATTGCCAAAATTATAAACTGGTATGGGAAAAACGATAAACGGCACAACTGCACATGTTCTCTAGCCTAGTTTTAAAGAACAGAACTAACAATAATAGAAGTATTCCTGTTATCAATTTTTATTATTTAAATGGTGTATGACTACAGCAAAATTCTTGGAATGAATTTGCGCAAGGTTTAAATGTTATTGGAAATGTTATGGGAATGCGGTTCTTAAATTTAGTTCCAAATGAATATTAAGGCTGTATTATAGGCAACGCCATGACCAGTGTTCCGATAATTTTAAAACACCGGATTATGGACCGCAAAAATATAAAATCACTGTAAAAATTTTTGAGTTATTTTGCACGCAACTGCAAAACTATACATTACTATTGTAAAAGTAACAGTAGCGGACTGGATCGAAATTTTTGGCTTCCAGGAGACAAGGAGGCCCACCCATAATTATAAGGCTATTATTTAATTTTTATATAACTAAATTCAATTTTTAACAAAAATACGCGAGTTAAAAAAAAACGTTATTGCGAAGTAAATGAATATATTTATCAGGTACAATATGGTGTCCATATATTGTAAAGATTACTGTCAGTATACAATAGACAATAAATGTAAATTTAGATGGTTATAATTGAATTTCAAATTTTGAAAATTTTAAAATAAATTATGAGAATGTCTATTCAAGTGCCCTTCCGGCCATATCCTAGTCAGTCAACCACAGCTAACACACAGGTAACAGTTGTAATCCAATACTGGAAATAAAATACGATATAAACTTTGGTTTGGAAGTTTGCAATGTCGCGGCCTTGTTGCCTTTTGGGATACTTAATCTTATTTCCAAAGCCACCTCACAAGGAAGGACCGGCAACACCATTGAAAAAATCTTCAAAAAGTCAAATTATGCCTTATTGAGAACACACAATTGTTACCCTATAAATAATCAACGATTTAGATAAAGATGCCTATCTACAAAAAACCCGAATAGGTTTGATCTAAATTTTGCGCTTTCAATTTTTTAAAGATGTGGAGAAATTCGATGTGAAAAGGAAAGTTGCTAAAATGGAAGTCGCTAAGCCATTAGAAACATGAAAGGAGAGCAAACGTATTAAGGAATATTGAAAAGGGGGTTAAATTGTGCAGGGTCATTTGGGAACAAAATGTAGGTATAGGTCTAAATTGAAAGGATGCACTTTTTTGAGAAAAAAAATGGCAAATAAAAACAGATGAATACGCGAAGTAAAGCCCTAAATCGGCTTTTCTTTAATGTTAAGAAACTTTATAACTTCTATTTAAAAATGGTCGAATATATAAGCTGAAATAAATGAACCCATTGAAGTCAAAAACCAAATACAATCCTTACTATAATAACGCGCTGCGTGCATTCTTACTAAGTAATCTGATTTAAACTAATAAGAAAAAGAAGAAAAAAATATGTAACTTAATGGCAACAGTTTTAGATCACACTTCGGTCTTATTCGAAATTCCGACAAACACCATTCCTTTAAGATAAATTATAGACCCATTTTCCACTAACAACATTTTTCTAAGATAAAGCGATTATATATACGATGAGCTGCATTTACTATTCACTGAAAATATTTCAAAAATATAAGCTGGTAACCAAAGCTGGATTTAAGGTGATTATCCCAAAAAGAAATTAGTTTTATATAAATAATACTAGCTACTTTGTTTTATGACTTCTAAATCCGGCTTTGAAAAACTTAAAGCATTACAGAACGTTATGAAAGCACATTTCAACCCCACTAATACAATTACAGTACATGTAATCTTGAATTCATAAATAAAATTCGCTTTATCTGAATATAAATGAAACCTGGATTATTCTAATGTACGAAATTAAAACAATTGAGAAAAAAATAAGAAAAGGTACCAAACTCGATGAAATATTTTATGTTGGCACTTTAGAAAAATAACAGTGATTTTGTATACTTTTAACATTTTGGAATTATTCGAAGGATGCTACTTAAGAATACGTAATAAATGCTTAGAAATTTTCAAAGAACACTAAATTCTCTTCGTTTGATGCTGGTGCAGCCAAGAAAGTCGATTAAGCTGCATTTCATATTACATGATATTTACGGTGGCAGCAGTTTAGAAAGACTTACAAGTTCCTCTTCACTAATATCTCTTGTGACTGTTAATCCCTGAATCCTGTCCATATTATTCTTATGTGGTGAAACATCGCGATACATTGCATGCAGTTCATGCAACTTAAACCCTCAACGATGTCTACCGCAACTGACAAAATATCTCAATTTCATCTTTAAAGATTTCAGCCAGTCTTTTTATGCGAATGGAATCAGCCCAAGGATTGAATTTTTTTTTATAAGTTGTGCTTAAAGATATGTAAATGTGAATTTTAAAACTATCTTAAAAATTTCTTATCGACTAAGCAAGAAGAACATGTAAGGAAAATCGCTATATACAATTTCACAAATATTCCATTGTTTTTCAGAATAATTTCAATCAATGGTTTCCTGTCGATATAAAAATACCCCGCACTTATTTACTACTTTTAAAAAAAAAATTGTAATCGCTGTTTAATGGCAAACAGTTTCACCCTACATTTCCTCCTTATTTCAATAAATACAAACGATTATCATTTTTTAAAGTACATGCCCAGATGGAAAAGAAGTGCATTTTAAAATGCATATTGATTGAGACACTAAAATGCATTTTTAAACACGTTTTTAGAAATGCATTTTCAGTGTCTCTGCATGGTGTCAGAAAATTAACTTTCATTTAGTGTTGCATGTACGTGTGCTCTAATACAACCATAGCAGTGTGTCAAGCGATTTATATTTATCCATAATAAACATGCATGAAACCAACCAATTGTATTAATGCTTTTCCGTTTAGGGCTCAATTTGCTGCAGCTTGAATTCAAAATAAAAGTCATGTGCAGGAAACTGGCCAGACTTTCATCTTTATGCTGGAAGGTGCAGTCACTGTTAAGCAGTATTTTCAGACTATAAGCAAAGGTGATACTCAAGTAGACCAAAACAACAACTCGTGAGAATTGCTCTGGATAGCCAATGGGACAGCTTTGGCTAAGTGTTGCTCATCGGTTATCAACGCAACACTTATTCGATGATTTGAGTGGTCAACAAGATGTAACCCCAAACAATAGTATTAGAGGTACAACAGCAACAAGGACTAGAGCGCCAGGTGGCAGCACACAGAAGTGTAGCTGCTGCTGCAAGGCACAACAACAACAACCAGCCATTAAGTTTTTTTGTTGGATAAGAAAATGGAGCAGATGCTGCAAGGTGGCATAAAGATGTAAATACACGGAGGGATGGTGAAACCTGATTTCCCATTAGGGTTGCGTTTTGCACTTGTTTCGCATTTTTTCCGTGTTTGCAAAAGAGCAGGTGAAAGAGCAAGGTGCACTTATCAAAATGGGTTGAAGAAGAAACCAGAGAATAGAAAGAAAAAAAAAAGCAGAACGAGTCCCTTTGGTTTTGGGACGGACAAATTATTCAAATAGAGAGGATGTTCCGCACGTCACTTAATTTAAGGAACCATGTTGCAAGAACGTAAAAAAAAGGCAACGGAACTTCACTTGTCGTCCAAATTACACACTTTGCTGCACGAATGCGTCTGCGAATGTGAAGCAGCAAGTACAGTGAGATTTGAATTTTTATCGAAAACCTTTTCTGCTTTTTCAAACCCGCGACCGAATCGGAAAAGAAGAAAAAAACGTGTCTGTGCATAACTAATAATTTCGTGTTGATGATGCACAATGCCGAGCAAGTACCTCACCGACATGAAATGAGTGGAAATATACCTGGCGGGTTAATGAACTGCAAAGTTGGAGCAATATGGCCGCCACCTATGTATGAGGTACTATACTTAAAAGTGCAGCATGGAGAAAGTCTTGATAATTGAGGTATCCAACTCCTGAGTCCATGACCGCCCTATTTGGACCAACTATTCTGCCATGGATGGAATAGGGCCATAATGTCCTTTATCACAAAATACAACACATGGCATGCCAATGCTGACTGTAGGGTAATAAATTTGAATTGAATTGCACCACAAAATACAATTCCATGACCATTGTAAGTTGTTAGCACGACTTCAAAGTTTTATTGAGGATATGCGACACTATAAAACAATTGAAATGAATCTACTTGTATTTATATTACACTCTTTGCTAGGTTCATTTCTGCCAAAAGATGTTGATAATATGTGAAAACTATGTAAAAAATAAAAATAAATGACATTTGCACATTTTAGTATTTTCCCCATGGCATCATTTCCTAATTTATGAATGAACACTGGTGGTAAAACAGTTTTGCATACGTTTTAATTTACTCAAAATTGTACAAGAAATATTTCCCTTAATGCAAATGTTATCCAAAATTTGGGGAATGTACACATTCCCCAAATTTTGGATAACATCCTTTTAATGATTTTGAGCCATTCATTCATGAATTTAAATTAAGAGCTTTAACATACATTTATGCAAAATACTATGAGTGCTGACCATACAAACTGAAACATACTGACTGAATGTAACCTGCAACATACAAGTTTGTAAAACTACATTATTGCCACTAAATAAACTAGATTTTTTTCAATGAAACATGTACTAATTTACTAAACCTATATATTATGTTATTTGGCACCATCCTCACCTACTATAAGCTCATTAAACTTTCATCTTCTAAATAAATGTTGAAAATTCAGTTCATGAAAACTGCAATTATATTCTACAAATATGCTTTGCTTTGGAAAAGTAACATAGCTGTCAACTGTATTAACCAAAGATTTAATGTCAAAATCAAGTTTTTTTTAGGATTACTTTCTTTTAATACATATGACAGCTGGAAGTGATGAAGACATCGACTAAAATGAAACTGACTAGAATGATATGGTTTTAGATAACCAATTTATATCGTAGACCCTGTAATAACATTTGCTCTGCTCCAGATTTAATAGGTTTTCTGACGGCAAAAACTGGAATGAGTAATGGCATTGTAGCCAATAAAAAATTCTACAAAAGAAAAGCTTGTTGCCGCTTTACCAAAATGGCGAGGAATTTTGGCGGTAATTGCTTAAGATTCTGTTGACAACAGGTATATTTGTTAGCAGCAGCAAGCGAGTGATATCTTTCGGAAGGAAAAAAAAACGAAAAAAAGAAGCAAAACGTTGAGACAAAAAAAAACAAGATTTTCCAGAAGACTAAGCAGCAGAAAGTGCAGGCTCAAGGTAATGATTAATGATGTGCACAAATGAGGCCCAATTTGACAATGTCATGCAACAACGCCTCCTATCTCTTTATGAGAAGGTGAACATTAACAACAAAAAAAGCAGAAAAATAGCTTCGCGCGTGCATGAATTAAAATAAGCTTCGTATGTGCAACCAAACAGCCAAAGGTATTCTCTCTTAGCCTAGAAAATTCGTTACACATTTTCCTTGAAGGGGGAATAACATGAAGTTGAAGTGGGGAAAAAAGTTTCGCTTCAAACTCCAAGATGAAAATGAAACGTTTCTGTGATGTAGAATTTAAAAAAGACATGAATCTATTTACATAATGCATGTTTCGTAAGTTCAAAGACGCTCCTTAAGTGCTTGCATGTATTTAGAGAAGATTTGAAGAAAGTTAATTAACGTATGGCATCAAAATGACCCAAGTAACTCAAACAGCTCAAGTTAGATATTACACAATGATTGTCAAGAACATGAAAAACAGTGAGAAACATCTAAGATTATGTATTTTCAAAACTAGAATTCAACTATATGACACCTCAATGTAAGTTTTAAGCTACAATTAATAAATGTACTATGTGGTGTACAACAACTGTAACGGAATTCTGGAATAGTATGAGAAATTGTAAAAGATGCGATTGTAGACATTTTTCTTTCATTATGAAAATCATAAGTTCTTCAGCTTTGAGCAGTTTTGATTTCGTCTACAAGTAAGAGTCTTAAATTAAGACATTTGTTTTTACAGTGTAATTTATGTCAAATTCAACATGCTTTCGAGGCCTTCAGCACTATATATGTAGCAATGTATGTTCTTTTTAAATTTTTATATTAATGGACACATTGAAGATACAGGTTCAATTTTGCAGGTGATCTTTTAGTATTTGTGTGCTACCCGAGGAAGGACTTTGTGATACTGAAACGTCGTAGAATAAAATCTATCGCACTGGCTACAGAATTTTCCAATTACTCATTACAACCCAGCTACATGAAGAATGAAGAAAATTATATTAATGAAGTGATCTTCTGTAAATGAAGAAAACTATGTGGTACATCTAGGAACATAATACATACCACAACGTAGACTGGTAATTCACGAATGGTATTAACTGATTTCGTTTGTTGAGCTCAACAAATGGATTGTCATATCCAATGTCATAATATTCTTTACTACTCGATCATACATGCATGGGATGACATTGTCTAGTTTATGACAAATGGAACATGCATATCACCATACCTTTTTCTGAAATTAACGTTTGAAATTTATACAAAATATGTAAAAACATGCTTAAATAGAATAGCCTCCACCATCAGGAATTCGAAAGTAACCCCGGGTTTCTTAAATCGGCTCAATTAAGCTTATTGTGCCTTGTTGATCCCTAGTTCTTGTGTGTTACAGCTCGCAGTATAGAAAAAGGAGCAGATAGACAGCGTTCATCAACAAAGGCTCGTGTCAGGCCACCGGAGTATTGGCCACCAATAGCTTTTTGATTTGCATTATTAATACCTTTCGGAATGTGTGCAAAATGAATGAAGTCCTCGGGGTCCCATGCCCCATTTGGGTTTTGCTGCTCAAATGCTCAAGCATTTTCTATTCAGTCGTCTCCTGAATTTCGCTTTTCTTCAACCTTTCAATAGCATGAAGCATGCAAAGCGGCTTCTTCCAATGGAGAGAAAGCGAATCCATGCTCCTGACATGGCTCGCACCATGCAAGTAATCACAATCACTTCATCAGCAGAGGCCGCCTTGAATGAATGCGTAGAAGATGGCCTTATATACAGGGTGAGTTAACTAAGACAACAATACAGAGTAATTAAGCAGGCCTATTTGCGCATCTTTCGCTGGAGTTGCCACCTGCTTTTGGCGTTGGAAGGCTAAGACCTCACCTTTTCCTATTACCCGTCTTCATAAATTTGTTTGACAGACATTAATAATAATAGGAAACAGAAATTCCATCACGACCATAAACAAGTCTAGTTTACATAACACGCAGACAGAAAGGAGCGGTTTTTTTTTTTTTTGGGACACCACCGAGCTAATATCCTGAACAGAACGAGCACGTGTGAACCGCGATGTGGCGTGAAAGGCCAGTTGAAAATGGGGAATTAGAAAAACGACGGTTTCAATGGTCCAAAAACAACATGTTTGGGAAGTATAATCAAGTAACACGCACTAACAGCCCTGTTTAGCGCTTTCACGAATCAAGTGAATAAGGTTGGCTGTCAAACCTCTTTCAAAAGCTTTCAATTTTAGTGTCTTTTGAATGACATCTTGATAATAACTAAAGCCAGGTTTTCAGTAGTAAATGTGGTTAAACTGTGGTCAATCCATTGATTCCTAGATTTCTCTTTAATTCCTATCCTTATTTGGAAATGTGGACAATGTCTGCAGGTACATATTCCACAATCTGGCAACACTGTTTGCAACAACATGTAATTCGCAATTGAACAACATCTTGATAATAACTAAAGCCAGGTTTTCAGTAGTAAATGTGGTTAAACTGTGGTCAATCCATTGATTCCTATCATAGATTTCTCTTTAATTCCCATCCTTATTTGGAAATGTGGACAATATCTGCAGGTACATATTCCACAATCTGGCAACACTGTTTGCAACAACAAGTAATTCGCAATTGAACAACATCTTGATAATAACTAAAGCCAGGTTTTCAGTAGTAAATGTGGTTAAACTGTGGTCAATCCATTGATTCCTATCATAGATTTCTCTTTAATTCCCATCCTTATTTGGAAATGTGGACAATGTATGCAGGTACATATTCCACAATCTGGCAACACTGTTTGCAACAACAAGTAGTTCGCAATTGAACAACATCTTGATAATAACTAAATCCAGATTTTCAGCAATAATATTGTTCAAGTTGAGGTCAATCTAGGGATCCCTACCACAAACTGCTCTTAATTTCCAGCCTTGTTTGAAAATGTAAACAATGTTACTTACTGCTCATGAATATTATATGTGTATTATCCCAAAATCTGGTAACACTGTTTGCAACAACAAGTAATTCGCAATTGAACAACGTTTTGATAATAACAAAATCCAGATTTTCAGCAGTAATATTGGTCAAGCTGTGGTCAATCTAATGATCCCTATCATACACTGCTCTTATTTCTCATCGTTGTTTGAAAATGCGAACAATGTAGCTTACTACCTATGAATATATATCCCACAATCTGGCATCACTGTTTGTAACAATGAGTAATTCGTAATTGAATAGATTGTAGTAAAATAAGAAAATCAATTCATACTTATTTATGACATTATCTTAATTTTTTTTTGTCTGGTATAGTCGGCCCTAAAAAATGTTGGTTACCCTATAGCCCTTCGTTATATACATAGCTGGACAACGTTTTTTTGTTTTATTAATGACATAAGTTAGCTTTGGGACTGGAAACTAAGGCTGCTTGCAATAGAAAGCCGCTCACAACATCTGACAGCTAAAAAAAATTCTTGGAAATTTTCAGAACTACATTTCCATTTCACCGCGACAAGGGAGGGAGGGTAGACTTAGGGAAGGGAAGGAATGGGAAATCAAACCCACCACGCTCGTTTTATATTATACATTGCACATCAGTTAAAAGGAAATACACCCCGAGCAGGAGATGTGCCATCAAACCAGCAGCCATTATTTGCACACTTGGCCAGACATTAAATTTTATAGCAGAAGTACGAAAAATGTGGCCAGGGTGCCCAAATACCCAAGGTTATACCTATAGTATCATTCACAGGACAAGCACCTGGCAGGTCCACCTCCCATTGCTAACCACGGTTATGCGTTATTTGCAGTGGCTTTTTGCCTACTGCTGTTTATATCGTTGTCGATGTGTTCTCACGTTGCTAAACACATGCACCACATACATATGTACCAGAAGAGTACCTCACAGCCAAAACTGTTGCTAAACATGGAAGTAATGCAGATTCTGTGCAGCTGAAGGTTGGAAAACGATTTAAAGGTGGGTATTTCTTGCAGCACAGCAGCTTCCAATAATCCAAGATGTTCATTAAGAACAGCTGTAAACAAACACCCATGGCTTAATGCAGCTGCTGGGGATTTTTACTAGGTACCTTCACGTAAGTGGCTGGAATGTCATAGGACCGCCACAACATTCCATTGACACCACCTATTTGAAGACGCATTGCTTACTGAAGCACATTTCTGTTGAAAATGTTACACTTACAAGAAGATGGCAAATAGGATTTACAGAATGATCAACAGTAGATATCAACTGCATTATCACAACTTAAAAAAATACGTATCCTACAATCACTCTCCAAGAGTCAACCAATGTAACGTGCGATCAAATCTCATGTTATGATTGGATGCACAAGCAGAACATCAAGAGTTATCCTTACCGGAAGCCGAAGATCAGGTGGTAAGATGTGGCTCTTGTTTACGTGTGCCTCAAAGCGACTTTTAGCCTCTGCAATGGTAGCATCATCTCCAAAAGCGCCCATCCATTGGAGAACAAGGGTTCGCAACAACGTATCCAGATGACCTAAAATTGACAAAGAAAAACCAAAAATGTTATTTCATTTGAAAGAAATCATATGCAAACTGTGCAGAAGACTTGGTTAACTCGGCAAACGTCATTATGTACAGTTATCAAACCGACAGTATTAAGGAATGTTTTACTGCTGATTTTCATCAACTGTACTAATTAAACATTCAATGTCTTTTCTGTTCCAAAAAATGTGAATGCAATGGGGAATAACTCGTATGCAATTAGTATTACAACGAGTTTTCAAACATGAAGATTCTTAAAAAAATAATTTTCGTCCTTATACACAATGTAAAAGTCACCTGCAGTGCAGAACCAACGCACTAATTGGTCTGTAAACATTTTCCGAGGTTATCGCCGTCCATCAAACCAATTGGTGCGTTGTTTTCGAGCACGACACTATGCCCTCTACCAAATTGCGAAACTACTTTTCTGCAAGGCTTTCAGTCTGAGGACCCCCACTTAGGTTAGCATAGTGGTGGACCTGTAAACGAAAATAGGCCGCATGGTTAAACCAGTGGTCACCGTAAAAATGACTACGCAAATTTATTTTGGGCACTAATCTGAATTAAGACGAGAGTAAGATTTTAGAGCTATATTGTAAATCCCCCATGGATGGATAATATTCAACCATCCAAGTCAGTAAGAGGCAGTTTACCATAATTACCAGGTGGCAAATAAAAACTTAACAGTTGCATTCATGTAATCTCTAGAGTGATTTCACGCCCAATATTTAATAAATATAAGCACGAATTCGAATATTTATAGAAAGTGATTAGTTTAACGTGGCACCATGAGACTCAGCTCAACTATCCACATGGAGATGGTTGGTGGTTGGGTAATGTTAATTTACTGCAATGTTGCAGGGAGTTGGGCTGTTGCGTAT
>JAQGAE010003875.1:0-13759 GCA_034696685.1 Julus scandinavius
GTTTGACGTCTTGTTTTGGGGACAACAAAAAAAGATGATAACGCATCTTGTTTAAAGATGTTTTGATTTGCAGTGTATACTGTTGCTTGAAGCATCCACTCTGTAGCCAACGTCCAAATATATCCAAGTTTCAATGCGGCAGGCCAAACTAGCAGCCAGTGGCAAATGTTTTGCGTAAATTCTTTCTTGTAATCTGATATAATGCAGTGGAGGGCGAGATGCGGACATGCATTTTAATGCTACCATCAATTATTTAGTGCCAGAGGATAAGCTTGACTAGTTTCCGTCTGAGGAGCCTCATGAATGAAATTCCAAGATGATGGTAAAGGAGTAGTAGTTTCTCCCATGCAGTAAACGACATTTTTTATGGTTTGCAAGCTAGATTGCTTCTGTTTTTACTAAAACAAAACGACCTATGTTTAGCAGTGCTTGGATTTTTAATTAGTAGTTAGGGAATTTTGTTTTTGTGGGGTCCTTCTGGTGGGTAAAAGAGATTTTTTAAAATTAAAACGTTCACATATTTTTTAAAAGGATTGTTATGACAGGAAATACATTTTGACTCCACGAAAATAATTTTTTTAGTGTACAAACTTATTTACCCATCCCATAATTCTTATAAGGGGCCATTCAAAAAGGACGTCCTCGAAATTGCTTCTTCCCCCTGTCCACATGTTGTCTATTTTAAACCAGTCTTCACATCCTTTCTCATCCCCCCTACTATACGTCCTTTTTTTTAAACGTAGGGTGTCCAGAAATTTTTTTAACATACAAGTAAAACTTGTATAAAAGCCCATACTATAAATTTCCAAACACTACTCACTATACCTATTCCGTAACATTTTTCAAGATTTGTCGGATAAGCGGAAATTTTCTGACCTCGAAAGGAAATTCCAGAATAAAATTGTCGTTAATTTAACACAACTTTAGACATAATTCCCAACTTTCCTGAGGTTTTAAAAATTCAAGTACGTTTGGGACTGAGGACATATTTCTTCTGGTGTCCATTTCTCCTTTCACTGACATTTAAAACTTAATTAAACAGAAAATCCAAGAACTCAAAAACGTCATCATTAGTGGACGTCCACAATGGCTACTCCCTCCTCCCTGTCCACATGCCAGAAGCCCCGCCTCCCCCCCCCCCCCCCCATTTCTGAGGGCGTCCTTTTTGAATGGCCCCTAAAGTATGATCGTTTAACGAAGATAGTGATTTTGCACGCTAATGAATTTGAAAATGCACCCTGCCAATGACCATTTTTGTTAAAATTATGGCAGTTTGTCACAGCGAAGGCCTTCGACGAAGACATTGACTGAATTTTAGCTATTAGCAAAAGACGACAGCTGTAGTCGTACACAAAATGTCAAATTGACGTTGTCATTAACTCGTTTGCAAAAGGGCTTTGTCGCTTTAATACTGAAATTCAAGAAGTTAAGCCTCGTACTATATAGCTTTTTCTGTGACCGATATCAACGCTTTGCGTCTATTCATGTTGCTGATGCAAACTGCAATTATAACTTTAATTAAATGTTGTCAACGATGGCTCCCGCAGTGTCACACAAACATTTCTTTATTGAAAATTGGGCATATCCCAGTATTCCATTTAATAAAGTCAATAGCGATGCACGATGGCAAATATGCGTAATCAACATTCCACGTAGGGTGCCAAAACTCGTTTCATGCCGTTTTAGTTTTGCTAATTTTTTATATAAATTGTGGATTCCATAAGTTTTAAAACAAATAGAAATCGTGAACTTGTGCTTCTGACATTGCCTTAATTGTACTAATTAGGGGCCACGTGATAAGTCTCAATTAGCATGATCACAATGAACAAATTCGAGTTTTTTGTTCCTAAACTATTGTTCTTTGTAAGTGCCAAATCTCATTAAAATGGAAGCATTTTTCAAGAAGTTGTGATTTTTTTTATTGGGTTCTACTTTTTTACGACTCAGTGTATATTGCATTACATCGGTTAAAATTTTATGGAAGGGTTATTACGCGAAAAATCATGCAAACACAGCACAAAAATCTCAACTTTAATATTCAGTACTGTTACATCCCCTATAAATGACTTTCTGTATTGTAAGGCTTCATGATTCATGGAATTCAGTGATTCATGGAATAATATAATATTTTGAATCGACATGATTTTTTGCATCGAACATGAGGCGGAGCAAAATTATGAAATATTTGTTTCTAAAAAATGTATTTAAAATTTGGGTGGAAGGAAGGGGGAGTAAAGTGTGGGCATTATTTATATAAAAAGATTAATTTGAATAATTGACAGGTATAATTGTACTCAAAAGCAGGAGTTTGTGTAAACCAGTGTTGTATTAGTTCATGTATTTGAATAATATTAAAATTGACAGATTCAAAGCTGAATTATGCTACTCCCTCTCTTAGGAATAATGTTGGAATACTGTATGCCGGTTAATCAAATAACAACTAACTCGCCTTGATGCATGACATTTTGAGAAAATCGTAATCATGATGAGAAAATTTTAAATTATAAGCATTGACTTCCAATGCTGTACTTTTTGAAGCCAAAAGCCACTTACTTGCAATTTGCTTTTGTCGCATTATGCTGTATGGAAAGCTTTGGAAGTCAATAAGTTATACACAACTGTAAATGTTGGACATGTCCATTTTAATTAAGATGATCCCTCATCTACTGTATATATTGCGATTTTCACTCCCTGTACACACCATCTCGTGTATAGGATAAAGGTCGTAACCTCGTTTGCACATCAGGGTCGCCCTAGTTGTTTGCAAAGTTAGGTATATTTGTTAAACTTCGCATTATAATAATCCATGAAATATGACTTTGTTTGCATAAAACGAGATACGGCTTTCGAATTTCGTTCATAGTCCCTTGCCACCATCATGGTCTTCTAGCTTCCGTTGAAGTATTGCAATCAGAAAAGTATTTCCAAGTATCTTTTTAAGCTTACCTTTTCCATTTAAAATCGAGTTTTCTTGCTCTGAAAGCTGCAAGATTTCTAGTGTGGAGATAACATGGCTGCAAGCTTAAGACATGTTAAGAGCAAGTTTTCGTGCCTGCATATCTTGTCTGAGCAGTCTTTTGGACAGTGAATCCACAAACTAAAAAAAAAAATTCAAATGCGATTGACAGGCACGGAAATCTGATTCCAGCTTCTACTGCAACAACTTCTGATAAGCTTCTTTGGATATCCGTTCTAATACGTCTGGTGGTCTAGTTTTATCTGTAGACCAAAGTAACTGCAAACACGATGACAAGTTGTTGAAAAAAATCATTGCTTTCCAGCAATATATGTTAGGTATAAATATACCGTATTCCCATACTAAAAAAATATAGTTTTTGTGACCAAATACGATATTTCGAAATAATTGCTTCTATATTATGGAAGTAGTAAAGATAGATTCCCATGCAAGTGCTTTAAACGAAATATCGAATTTGTATTCTCAGTACTGCTTAGTAAATACATGAACATTTTTTTCAAATTTTCTGGCTTGGGCATATTTGTTTCCGGTTCAGCAGCGGAAGTGTAACGGCTAACGGCTGTGAATCAGCTTATGCGGAGGTGTAACGGCTTTCGCGACCAAATAACCACATATGCCCCGTCGTCGTTTTTTCGTTTACTTATACACCTGGTTTAAACAATAATAGAATTATTTGTATTGTAATCTGCGACAATATTTATTTGCTAAAAGTTCATACACCACAAGGTGGCGCTGCTAGTTGGGCACACTCAATTACATGACTATAAGCATGGATTTCAAAGGAAAAATTGTTATAAATTAATGACATTCATTTTCTAATGCTTGATTTACTTTTTGCTACTCATTTACATGAACTTTAGAATTTCAAAAATTTATCTGTAAGTCACGAAGTTGTGATTTCATGTTTTTGGGTCTACTTTTTTATGACTCAGTGTAGTTAATGCATAACAAACGTACAAAACAGGACTATAATGCAGACTTTCATATATGGGCTAAATGAATCAGCTAAAGTTCCTTGATAATATTGCAGTAAAACTTCAGTAGTGCTGCAGATCTGTTTTCTGATATTTTTAGCCCTACATAGTTTGTGTTTATTAAATATTTACTGGAGAAAATCTGCCTTTGAGAGGATAGAGAAATTCTTGACAGAAAACCTAGTTTAGTAGGGCTGTTAATTTCTTCGTAATATCAGAGTTCCATATATGGTGTCAGACATCGTTTTTCTTTTAGATGACAAATACCCCGTTAAAAGACGGGGAATGAAAACCCATTATCGCTAGCATTTAACATTCTAGTGCGGCGCTACGCTAAGTAATGAAACTGTTAAATACTTAAATTTCCACTGAAACAGCGAAACAACCATATTTTTATTTCATGGGCTTCTTTTGACATGATTATCCTATCTGGCTACCATTCCATATGAAATGGTAATGAGCATGATCATGTTGCCCATGCATGCATTTTGATAATTTGGAAGAAGGTATGCAGTACATAACAAGGCAATGAGGCTAATAATAATTTATAAATTTGTTTTTATGCATTTTTGCTAAATGAATGTTGGATACTTGCTGCCAAACAATGCAAACAAGGATAGGTTTTTTTGTGTTCACAAAGAGGGAAAAAAAACTAATTGGGTTGGGGATTCCAGCAGTAGTGAACATTTGCAAAGTCTGGAATCCCTGCATGTGCTTTTAGGGACGAGTATACTCATCATTAGGTTAATAGTGCTACTTAATGATGGAAATACGATGAAAAATGCAGCTTGTACGGTGTTTTACTATCTTCGTGAGATCGGCCCTTAATTCCTTTGTGTATGGTGTTTGCGCCCTGGGCTGAAGCTCATCTTTGTACCCTTCCATGATCCCAAATTAACGAGTATCTATGTTGGCAAGCGGCATTTTGACATGGGTGGGGAGGAAAAGCAATATTAATACAATGGTAAATTAGCATGTGCATACAAGATGAGCGTGAGCGGAATAGGCATTGCTTGTTAGCTGGGAGCCATCTAGACTTTATGGGCAGTGAAACACAAGGAGGGTAGCTATCACTTTGGAAATAAAAGCTATAGCAATGAGCTCTAACACTTTTGCTCTTCCCTTATTGCTTCACATGGCAAGGTTGTCTGTATGTGCCACGCTTATCCACCCAAAAGTAAGCAAAATGGAGTTTTCTTCACCGATTATTTGCTTCACTTTAAAAGAGAACGTTTTACTCCTTCATAAACGTGAAACATTGCTGTTTAAAATGCTATCTATTTACGGTTTTCTATAGACCGGTGCACAATTCCTTGGATTCCTTTTTTTACAGCAAAACAATCGTCGTTATTCAGACAATGTGAGGGTGACTTGCATAACTCTGCAAATGAAAACATCTTAAAAACTGTCCACAAAATAAGACAAAAGGATGGATACATCTTAATAAATTTGAATTAAGTCAAGATGTATATTTTCGTCTTAATTCTTGGAGATCTAAACTTCAGATATTCTTATTTGCAGTACGGTTCTGTGGAAGTATAGGAGTCTGTCATAATATACATCTACTACATAGTATATATCTAAAAATCGTATATGCAAGCTGGCTGTCAAAAGTTCTTCAATACAATTAATAAAAATTCTGCAGCCAACAGGACATTTAAATTGCAATCATTAATAAATATCATTATTGCAGACCTAAAATGGCAGCTGAATTCAATACATTTTATAACCTACTCATCAATTAAATTAAATTCAACTCTGTATCCATATTCTGTCAGCAAATAAATGCTACATGATAGTGGTTCAATAACAATTCTTTAGGAGATTGCTCTTAAGGTGCGTTTTCACGTGAGATTAACTCTCGCGAGTTACTCGTCACATCTCCTATTCTCGTGCTGCCACCTGCTGGCAGCGTGGGCAAATTAACGGACATATTTCAAACTTGTTTATTAATTTAAAAAAATCTACCATTTCAAATTGAAGAGCGAAAAAGTGATACCATTGCTGATTTATCAAGCTATTTTAAACAATTTTTATTTTTATTTAATCTCTTTTTGTTTGGCTGGAATTGTGTTTTAAAATTTCACCCATTGAATGTTATAGGGTTGTGATTCACCTTAAGGTCAAATGTTTTTATTTGCAGTGTATAAATAGAATATCAAGTTATTTGTTGACAATTAAAAATCACGTGTACAGGAGCTTGACAATTATAAAAATATGAAGTGCCTAAAGAGCTATTTCCAGAAATGTTATTTTGTATTTTGATTCGTTAATCAATTCTAAAATGTATCTTGTGAAAATGTATTGGTATATGTATTATCAACAGTCTTCAATCTAGTTGATGGTACTCAAAGGCAACTCAAGTAGTTCATCCCCATATTGGCTCTGCCACCACGAGCAAGGTGAAGAGAACTTTCACTGAGATAGCGGTATGGTTTAAATGATTTTTTTTTGCAACGTGGACATGTGTGCCTCGAGCCGGATCGATTCTTAATTTATTGACGTAATTCCCCGCTGCATACATAAGCTGCTTATAATGGCACAGAAGACCATTGACACGAGTGGGCTACAAGATATCTACACCAAGACTGCATGACTGCGATGGATTTGTATCATATTTTCCTACAAAACTGATGATCAAGTTGCGCCATATAGGTCTTCGCATATTGACAGTTATGTAATCTTCACGTTTAATAGACTTTGATGTCAGAATCAGTCATGTTTTGCAAGATCACTTTCCTAGTGCGGTCGTTTTCAGTGCCAAGAAAGGTTCATTACTGTTCTCCTTATATGGCAAATAACCTAAAAAGATTTTGGCAATTTTTCTGGACAAATATCGTGAATGAGCCTTGAATAAGTTTGAATTTTTCCAACTAATTTATTGGACACCCTACTTTGAAAAAAACTTAAACATCGATGGAATATTACAAGAATGTAATGTTCCATTGAGTCGCTAACTTGCATGAAGCTAGTTTAATTCATACATCTGTCTCCAGGCTAAGAATACATTGAAATTTGGCATGGTTAATAAACACGGTCGAGCATGTGAAACTTGTCAACTTCCTGTTAAATCATTTTCACTTCCTGTAAAATTTTCACGGTTGATGGCCTTCATTGAGACACTCATATTTTTCACTTGAATAAGTTTGAATTTTTCCAACTAATTTATTGGACACCCTACTTTGAAAAAAACTTAAACATCGATGGAATATTATAAGAATGTAACGTTCCATTGAGGTTAAGGTTAAGTCACCAATTTTAGGATACATATTATTAGCAGGTGTGTTACTGTGCAATTATTTATTAAATAACATGTTCAAATAACTTGAAGAGTCGCTAACTTGCTTGAAGCTAGTTTCATACATCTGTCTCCAGGCTAAGAAAACGTTAAAATTTGGCATGGTTAATAAACACGGTCGAGCATGTGAAACTTGTCCACTTCCTGTTAAATCATTTTCACTTCCTGTAAAATAATTTTCACGGTTGATGGCCTTCATTGAGACACTCTATTTTCCACATCTGTGATTCTTCAAGCGGGGTGTTCCGACAACAATACAAATGCAAATGCTGTATTATGTAAATACGTTTAGTTCTTATTTGCATATTTAGGTAAATATTCCGAAACCGTTACATTCAGCAGAAGTTTAGATAAAACGTGTTCCGACAAACTGCCACGTCTAAATGAATTTGAAATAAGCATTTCCAGTTGTCCATTCGTGTAATACAAATTTATTATCTTCACGTTCTGTGCTCGATGACCTCTGGTTTCGCTCCATCCTTTGTGTCCACTGCATGACCACAACAATTATGAAATTAGATTATGAAGTTAGACAGTGATCAGCAGCGTTTTACCAAATTTTTCAACTAGAATTGGAAATGAAATTTGCAAATTTTGATTCAGTCGCCTTGACGTTTTCTCAATGCCCATCCTTCTAAGTCTTTGGCTGTGTATTTTTATAATATCAAAAGCTTTGAAAGCCAATGGTTGCAAGCGTGCGCATGCGCCAAAATTATGATGTCAAAAGCTTTGAAAGCCAATGGTTGCAAGCGTGCGCATGCGCCAAAATTATGATGTGCGTACTTTGAAAAGTGCTTTTGATTTTATTGATTTTTCTCTGGATGTGTCATGGAAGAGCGAGGTATATGCCAATCAATTTGTGTATAGTACAATTAAATTGTGTACTTTTTTCTGAATATTTGACCAAAGTTTCATTTATTAAATTATTTAATCTCGTTCTCTCCTATTCTTTTCTCGTGAATAACAGGCTAAAATTGATAAACACGTTATGACCCTCAGGTTAGTTTTCACGAATTTAGTTAAAATTCGTATAAATGTAAAAACTTTTTGTGTGGAATAATTCCATTTCTAGGTCAGAAAAACCACACTTTAAATGCAAAAGGGCAAATTCCCCTTTATATTTTGTCAATTCAGTTTGCAATTTGTAAAATTTCTTGCATTTCCGGGGGAGGAAGGGGGAATCTATTAACAAGATTTTCCCATACGGCCTTGTTGACCAGTAAGATTTCATTATTATCCTTGTGCAGAAAATAAGGAATAAATTATACACATCTTTTTCGATGATTTAGTTTGTTAAAATGGGCATTTGTTTCATTCATGATAATGAAAAATCTTTATAATATTAAGATGCAAAAGGGCAAATTCCCCTTTATATTTTGTCAATTCAGTTTGCAATTTGTAAAATTTCCTGCATTTCCGGGGGAGGAAGGGTGAATCTATTCACAAGATTCCCCCATACGGCCTTGTTGACCAGTAAGATTTCATTATTATCCTCGTGCAGAAAATAAGGAATAAATTATACACATATTTTTCGATGATTTAGTTTGTTAAAATGGGCATTTGTTTCATTCATGATAATGAAAAATCCTTATAATATTAAGATTAACCTCTGAATTTTTAAGTGAAATTTTGCTGAAAAGCAACGAGTCCGTGCAGTTGTGCATTTTGAAATCGTTAATCTCATCTGTTGCGTCTTCTCAGCATACCATGGCAATAGAACTGCAAATCACACAATTGCATAGCTGCTGCTGGGTCATTAATCCGAGTAACCCAATTTAGTGCTAAGTGCATGCAAATGATCAATGCATGATGGAGATGTGTACGTCTGAAGCCACTAATTTTTATTATCTGGGCAGACATGTTTGTCTTGTCACAGAAACTCGCTCGTAAATCCCCTGCAATCCCCATTACTTGAAATTGTCGCCAATAAATCAATTGCTGCCTGCCTACATATTTGTTCGCGTCTAGTTCTCTGACCTCATAGAAACGTATATCATTCTTTGTATTTTTTATATATATATATTTTTCATACCACCAGTAAAAATATATCGATTGCTCACTAAAATAATATATCTGTTCGCTACAGGCTAGGCATCTTTTGATGTACATTTTCGACTTTTTGGATTATTCTTTGATCATTTTGCCATCATTTGTTGATCCTTTTGTAGGCCGAGCTATTATTTTAACGAGATTTTGTAGCGTTGTAGAAAAGCTAAAGGCGTATACTTTTATGTCGTATATTCGTCGACATATACTAAACGAATAACAATTATTGCGGAGCTTTATCGAAAAGCAAGCTAGCTTATGCGCTTTTCTACTTTTTTATATGCAAAATCGGGGGGCATAAATTTGCGAGGCACGCGTATCTACCTGACACGCAATTCAGCGTTATCGCATTTTTGCTCACATTGCCTACTTTTTTTGTGTAAAAATTATGGGCTCGTGACAATTGTACTGACGTTATTCTCTTAATGAAAGGATAAATCACTCTGAGAGATGCTATTGTTTTTTTTTTTCAGCTTCGAGGGCTTTTGTCTCCTGCTTTTTTCCGCTTTTCACCCCATTATCTCTTCGTAAAATCGAAATTCGCTGTAATGCGTTTTTTACGCTAACGATCTGTAAAAGAGGTTGTGCTGAAGTCTTTTTTATAATTGCAATATCTTATTCTTCATACCCTTGATGTTTCACCACGACATTGTATAATAGTTAATTGAGGTTATAAGCGGAGAGGTTTCATTTGCAGCACTTATACACAACGCCATCTGACAGACTGCACCGATGCATTGCACTATATACTTGTTTTTTTTATATAAAATGCGTACTTGTTGAAAATATATCACTAGAATGCATATGAGCAAAGTGTATTCAGGAAGTGTATCAAGGAAGATGCCATTAAAAATCTTCATTAAGCAGAATAGTTCATGCTGAGTGTTATCCATGTTATAAGCTATTTAAAGTATATGGTAATTTGAAATAATGTATTTGTTATTTAACACTTTAAGAAAGATGATATGTTGTTTTTAAAACCAGCACTCAGTCATGCTCTAAACGTTTTGTTATGCAAATACAATGAGCGTTCTTTAAGTAAAGGCCGTTTTGAAACTTTTGATACACTTGATTGTGCTTGGACGGTATCTTTAAAATTTATATAGTTTGACTATGATTCATTAGCTAGTTGTCTACCAGTTGTAAGCAGTCAGTATCGTGATGAAAGTCACGTGAGAGTTAGTAACACATTGGAACTAGTAACATTGAGTGTACTGAATCATAACGTTATCCACCCAATTGTGAAGTTAGTGCTGTGATCTAAATTTTGGTAGCTAGAAATCAGTTATTCTGAAATTCACAGGAAACATTGAGAGATTTATGGGTCAAAAGTTTTACCAAATTTGGACCAAATTCTAGTGGCAGTGTTTTTGGAGAAGAAGCAACGAATGTTCATGACGACTAATTCAACGATCGCCGACCCCCACATGATCACAGCTAATTTTATGGAAAGGCTGACTCAAAAATTCTTGAAATCATCGTTTTGGATCAAATTTTACTATAGTCTATTGAAATTTCTGCTCATTCCCGTTGTCATTTACGACGTTGTCACAAAAAACAAGAGTACAACAAATTCTCCCCAACCGATGTACATACAAGCAGAAAGATCACCAGTGGAGACATTTTTGAAAACGAGAAATTGGTGATGTGGCACAAAAAATGTGTAAATGTCAGTGGTGACGATATGAAAAAAGGATGTAATTGCGTAGATTTCTTTTGGTGTGTCTATCTTGTGTTCATTTTTCTTATAAGTAGAACTGCCCTTTCTTTAAAAACGCAGCTCGTAGCATTTCTATTGTTGGCTTGATTAGTATACTGGTAGAAGCAGTTTGAATATTCCGTTTGGATTATCTATAATTTAATGCAACGCTTTCACTAAAATATTCTCCTACTTTGTTAGTGTTACAAGCATCCTGTTGGACAATCAATCGATGCAAAGGTTTTCGCATTAATTTGACAGTTGACTTTAACCAGAAATCAGTCGGTTGAATGAGCTCAAAGACGCATGCCATGTTATGGAATTTAATGAGCATAATACATGTATATCAATTCGGAAACTGTTTCTAGCTCACCAGTTTGATTATTCTGCTGCTTTAAATATGTTAAACTATTTCCATAATTGACAATCGCTTGATGGCGTCTCTTTATGCGGAAAAATAGTCGCATATTTACAATAATTTGCGCAGTTTAATTATACTGTCTTATTAAATAGTCGAAAGGGATAATCATAACGGCTGGTTGCTGACCAATTATGGCTGTAGGCACATAAGCAACTCTTGTTTACTTGAAATCCAATGAAAATATCTTTCAGGAATAAGGAAATTTGAAGTCTTAGATATGCAGATTCTAGCAGATCTTCAGATCAATACACCATCTTCTTTATAGTTTTGAAGGAATTGTATTAAAATGCATTGTAGGTGGGCGGAGGTTTGATGGAATGATGCTTTGTGGATGCCCACTAAGCGACACAATTTGCCAGTTACATACAGTGAACGTGTTTCTGTGAAAGTGCTAACATGTAGGGCAATATAGTGTTTATTTCCTGAATTATGGGAAACCGATAATAACGCGTGGCATTTTATTTTTCATAAAACCTTAAGTGTATCGCAGCATCGTAAATTTTAACAACAGTTACTGTTTGTCTATCTGCAGCGAAGCGTTCTTTAGGTATTTACACCACTATTTTTTAATGTTTTCTGAGAAATTAGCTTTCTCGAATATCTTTGCAGCTGATACTGCTGTACTTAAACTTTTATTAACATTTGTGGAAAGCATTCACCGTTGTAAAAATTTAGTATTTTTTATACTTGATTAGTTAAACGAAAATGGGTTGCAAGAAAAGATTACTCACGTAATGTCATATGCTTCATTATAATTTTAATCTTGTATAAAGAATGTCTAGTTTTGTGTTTAGCAATACCTAGATAATTCAGAGTTAAGTTTGTTTGTTGGTTTTTTATTGTTGGCCTATTTCTGCAACAAAGGCTAAACACCAAGGCCTGTGGATGAGCCTTCATCACCTATACCTGGAAATTTTGCCTACAAGTGAAGACTTCCACTCACTCTAAAGTGGTCTTTAACGTACAACAATCTGCACTGGACCTTGATTTAAACTCTCATCCGAAAGAGCCACCACTTAGGGAATTTCTCCCATCCGTAAAAATCCCCACTGACCTCGACCGGGGAGCAAACCCCGCATCTTATGCCGGATTCACACACACCCGAATATAGGCTGCTACCAGATAGAGTATGGCGTGAGCATACGCACTTCGGGGTGATCCATAAATTATGTCACAAGCCGTCGATTCTTCCACCCCAATTATTTTTTAATAATTCTATATTCTTTTATAATTTTATTTGTTAAAATAATTAAAAATATTAAAAAACTTAATTTTAAATTAATGAAACCAATGTTGATATTAATAACATTATGTTAAATAATAGATTGCTATGATGATTGATGAGTAGCAATCGGGAAGAAAGTTTTAAGTCACTACAGGACCCAAATCTTTTTCCCGACTGCTTTTCAAAATTTCAAATGTTAAAAAAATTAAACAAATTTTACCGCATATTTATTACCGTTTGAAATAAATTTTGATTGTGTGATGTCACATTACCGAACCACCCCCTCACCCCTTGGTCACAATTTTCACAAAAAACAAACAACCCACCCACCCTCCTAGGTGTGACATAATTTTTGAATGGCCCCTTCAGCTTTTTTTTTCTGCGTAAACATACTAGGTCGAATGTTTAGTTGCTGACGTCACAAAGTCAGTCCTCTGTTCACAATGTTGTGTGTGAATACGGCATTGCACTCCACCTACTCAACAGAGGACTGACTTTGTGACGTCAGCAACTATAGGCATTCGACCTATGCATTCGCACTAAAAAGAGCTGAAGTTCCCATGATCACACCCTAGTCTATTTGTTAGCAGACGATATTCGGCAGTGTGTGAATCCAGCATTAAACCCTATTCACACACAACCGAATATCACCTGCTACCAGAGAGGTTAGGGTGTGAGCATGCACACTTCAGCTCTCATTTTTTTTATGTCGGACATAAGCCCTCCTATATTCTTGGCATAGAAATGATGACAACGTTGGACGTAAAAGCGCAATTGTTGTCCTGTAGCAGACTACACAAGACAACTACAGAATACAACAATTTTAGCAATAGCACCTTTGTTGTCCTGTAGCAGAGCACCTACAGAAGACAACTCTGTTCAATGTGGCCTGTTTTCAGCATAATCTCTGCTGCTTAGTTGCTGACGTCACAAAGTCAGTTCTCTGGTGAGTAGGTTGTGTGTGAATACGGCTTTAGGATCGAGCTGCAAGCATATAATCTCACTACACCGCCCGCGTCGGCTGCAGAGTTGAGTGGATATATGTTTAAGGTGAATCACAACCCTATCACTTTCAATGGGTGAAATTTTAAAACACAATTACAGCCAAACAAAAAGAGA
>JAQGAE010003876.1:0-13759 GCA_034696685.1 Julus scandinavius
TCTACTGCGCATGTGCACCATATGTGGGCCAAATGCAGATAGTCCAACTGCCCAAGTGAAAAGTTCGTTTGTGTACCGCTACTAAATTCCTGTTTCTTTTCGCTATAAATCCTTGCGTGCAAAATCATTTAATTTTCGCACGGTCTTAATTCTTGGTGAATTCACGCTAATATAGCTGTAAATTGACGTCATTTGCAAATTGAGCGTATGCCCTGTAACACTTAATACGTGTTTACACAAGCTTTTTAATTAGTTAACCCTCATTAAACGGCGTTTATTAGGCTCTTGTGGATTCCTATTAATACGAGCGCTTATGAATGTGGATAGTGAAATTAACTGAAGTGAAAATAAATGATGTGGATTCAAGCCAACGTAATTCCCATCCTATTGCCATGGTGTGATGCACGAACGCACGTTAAATGGTATAACTTAATTGCGCAATCGCACGTGATTTGTCACAAGAAACTTCACTGATAAAGGTGATTACTATAAGCATGTTTATCAGTATGCTGCAAGAGTCGCTACGGAATGTTTATGGTTTTCTTGTCATTACGATGTCAGGGAAAACACAGTCTTGCATTATAGATGCTTTGAACTCGCACATTTGGGAATTAGGAATGCACCGTGAGTCCTAAAAAAGTAGAACCCAATAAAAAATAAATTGCAACTTCGTGAAACATGCTTCGATTTAAATGAAATTTGGCACTTATAGTGTAGGTACAACAAACTTGTTCCGGACATGCGACAAATCTCGGATTTTTTCAGTTTTAAACAAAGTCTGCTTACCGTGCTCGAGAAACAGTTGAACTGCTGCAACTTGAAACGTCACAGTTCATTGAGCCCAACCACTGGCTATCAAACAGTCCGGACTTGAATCCGGTGAACTACAAATTTTGGGGAGTTTTCCAGGAAAAAACTTCTAAATCGAAGATTAATAATATCGAAGAGTTGAAACTACGAATCAAGAAAACTTGAACTGAACTCTATCAAAATAAAATCGATTCGTCAATAAAAGAATGGCGCGATTGACTCTGGGCTTGTGTAAAGGCAACCGGAGAACATTTTCAGCACATTTTATAACTCATTATTGTTCTATCTATGTAAGTGCCAAATTTTATTTAAATCGAAGCATTTTTCATGATGTGATTTTTTGTATTGGGTTCTACTTTTTTATGACTCACAGTGTACATTGTTCTTGCATTTTGTGGCATTGTTTATTAATTCTTAACTCATTTTTCTGCTTTAGAATGCATATATCAGATCCATTTAAGAATAAATAACGGTCTTCTGTTCTCCCTTCGAAAAACTGTATACTGTATATACAATATATCCCTCGAGTAATTTATAATAGAACAAGTCTAGTGGAAACACTATATAGTATTTTTTACTGTAAATATTCTTTTAGGATTTATATTCTTTGGTTTATTGCAAATATCTATCCCGTTCCGACCATAAAGCCTGTTCTGTAGATTTTGTTCATTTATTCCTCACAATATAACTAACGTTGTTCTTACCCCAATAAAATATACGAGTGCTGTTAATTGTGCTTCATATATCCAAAACAAAACTATTAAGTTTCATTACATATCGCTGAGATTACTGTAAACAATTTATTTTGACAACAGGAGAATATCATTGGTTGTTAGCATAAACTAGCCAATGTTGAATATGCAGCCAAGTTAATGTGCTAAGGGAAAAACTGCGTCTTCTAATAAATGTTATATCAGTGCATTAACATCTGAAAAGCTTTGTACGTCTACAGCCATCTTTGAATCTGGGGCCATCATGTGTGCCAATTTTTGTATTAAAAAAATGCTAGAAGGAAATTCGAAGAATTCTGTTTTGACGTCATGCACCCTTATCGTAATCGTTTTCATGGCTTAACTACGTTCTTTTATCTGTCTTGCACTCTTTCGGGACTTAGTAATGTGTCCCCGCAGTACGATTTCTGTGCATTCTAAATCAATGGCCGCCAAAACTTGAACGTATAGCTAGCCCATGCTATATCGAAAAGTTTCTTGCCATTGCTTTTGTACTTCAAGATTTGTATCTTGCAGACAGGACCAAATACTGGTTAGCTCATAAAATTCATTCATGAGAAAACTGGAATCTTTATATTGAGCAATCCACCCAACAAAAGTAATACCATTATGAAACACAATGGTGAGATTTCAATTCATTAGACCCTTATGTTTTGATGAACTTAAAAAATCGCCATCTTGTTTTCTGGCAGCTAATGTAGTATGAAAGCAGTGTATTTAATTTAGATAAAAGTATAAAATAATTGTGATTTTATTTCTATACAAGTTACGAGTATCTATGAACAGTAGCTTTAAGTTTAAGCCATGTCTTTAAGGAAATGTACAGTTTTAAAATGTGTATACCTTATTCTTCTTTATCTGGCAACAACGTTGCCCAAGAGCGAATTCTTGTTCTGAAATTGGATTTAAAATCCTTCGGGAAATTGGTTTTACGGTTTATTTTGGCGCACCAGAAGGAAAACGATATTGAGACTAGGTTTCAATGTAAATATTTACATGCCCATAGGTAGTAGTGTCGTAACAGTATTTCATTGCCATGTTGCCAGAAAAGCTGTTCTAAAAACATGTTGTCGCAAAATGTTTACAGTTATTTTCAAATATTAATAATATAGGGTCCACCCTTCCCCAATCTGGATAATGTGGAATTGCCATGGAAAAGTCAAGTAAAATGATTTATGGTTAAGGGAATTCAACATAGAAATATTTATTAAGTTTGCTTTTGTAAAGCCTGTATAATGTAAACAAAATGGAGAATTTCCCTTTTTCTAAATTTGCCCTTTCCTTATGTCAATATTTGTTATATCTCCTGTTTATATTTAATAAACAATAAGCATAGCATTCCTGATGTTTGTGTATGTTTATTTTTTATTTTTTGCGTCTTGGTGGTCAGGGAAAATACTTTTAAAAACTGGAAAAGTCAGAGACGTTGACAATTTCATTTCTGGGTGAACGTGGGAAGAAAACAAACAACCTGGATTTTTGTCTGGATTGATTTTATTATGTTTCACCAAGGCTGCTAATTGGACATCACTGTAAATGAATTAAAGATAGCAAGCATTGGGCTTGTCATTATTGCAACTAATGATTACACAAAGAAACTGTTTTTGCCACTGTTCTTTCAAATGAATGTTATTTAGGCTCTACACAAATTGCAAAATTGCAGAAAATAACGTGGTAGTTTTTTCTTCTCTATGATGGTCATTTTGTGTAAGCTTTTTCTTTTACACATTGCTCTTGCAGTTCTATTTTTGTAACACTTCAATCTCGTGTATTATTGGATGAAATTTGTGAACTGGTACATGCTGTGTTAGCTTCGCATGGTTAGACAATGATATCTGCACTGGATGCATGAGAGGACATCTAATGTAAACACGGATGATGCCCTTGCCGCTTAGGATAACAAATGTCATGTATGGAGGGGATAGCAAATCCAGGATGGCTTCAGACCCTTTGCAGATCTGATTATTCGAAAGTTCCCCAGCGGCAGGAGGAGGAGAGCCATCTTGCGAAATTTTTGTTTGTACTAGTACTATAGGGTCCTTTGATTGTCCAATGTTGAATATGCTTACATCGACAGCTCCATTGAAATCATCAATGCTTCCATTCTGTCAGGTTGCTAGTAATTTATTGACTGCACGTAGATGCATCCTTAGATGTCCTTATGGGCACTTGAAAGGGATCAAATGAATATTGTAAGGGCGACTAGGGCATTTGAGGGAACTTGCTGTATGCATTTCAAATTCTTAGAAACCATCACATGGTCTCTTTTTTTCTCTCTCGTTCATAGCCAATTGAAATTGCCTGATGGTCTCATCCACTTTACTCTTCTGCATTGCACTTTTTATCTTTTTGTATTCTGGGCCAAGTATTGGATTACTGGATTGTTGCATATGCATCAATTTTTGTTGTTGTTGCCGAAAGCATCAGCTGCATTTCCGATTCCTCTAGTGCAATTCTGGAATTCTGGTGCGTTTTAAAGACGTAGACATTGCCTACTGGGATGCTTCTAAGCAAATTAGCTGGGAAAGTGTCGGTTTGTCACCCGAGAAAAGGGTTTAAATGTCATCCAGTGGAATAATTAATGAAAGTAAGAAGTGTAAACAAGTTCTAAAAATGTACTATGTTAGGGGCCATTCAAAAAGGACGTACTCAAGAAAAAGGGGGGGGGGGGTCTGCTGACATGTGGACAGGGGGAAAGCCATTATGGACGTCCACTAATGGTGGTATTTTCCAATTTTTGTTAATTGAGTTTTAAAGTTCAGGGAAATGTGAAATGGACACCAGAGGAAATGTGTCCCCAGTCCCAAATGTACTTGAATTTTTAAAGTCTCGGGGATTATGCATAATTTTGTGTTAATTAAGCACAACTCCGTTAATCAGAAAAATCTGGAAAAATGTGGAATTGGCAGCGAAACGAGTGCTCACTGCTCGGAAATTTATAAAATGGGCCATTGTATGTTCCAACAAGTTTTCTGGACACCCTACTTTTCAAAACAAATTAAGGACGTCTATGAGGAGGGGATGGGGAGTGGGGGTCTGGGCTAAAATGGACACCATATGGACAGGTGGTAGGAGGGGTCAAGTTTTGAAGGAATTTCGGGGATGTACTTTTTGAATGTTCCCTTAGGTTTTTAAATTATTTGAATGAATCTAGATACACGCACAGTGTATATCCAATGTTACATTTACACTTGAGTTGATAGTTTGATTTGGTGAACCATAAACGAATGTGATGGTGTATATCCAATCATCCAATGTTACCTATGAGTAAACTAGATGTACAAGTCGATAGTTTGATTTGGTGAACGATCGACGAATTTTATGATATCATTGTCCACACATTTTGATATACCCATTAAAAACTTATGATTCCTCACTTTCATGTCATGTTTGAACAAAATTACATTTTTGAATTATGGTTAATGATCGTTTACGTGAGATCTAATCGATTGTTGAGACATTAGCATATGTCAAGTTAGCGCATGGGGTCCTTAAATTAAACTCGTGGCTCAAAGTATGACGCTAAAAGTATGGCGTTTTCCATAGGACATGTTTGGAATAGCGCACTGCATATATTAGCGCTAAATCACTTTCGTTTCCATATTCGTTGGAAAGATATTGCTTCATGTTGGCTTATGACCCACTGTCCAACAGAATCTATAAATTAACTTTTGGTATATACGAGAAGGAATTTGTCTTCCTGCTAGCTCTTTGGCTGCCATTAATCATCTTGCAAGTTGGGACATATCTACAAAACTGCTGGAAAGGAGATATCCTTTAAAACATTCCCATCGAGCAAGCTCTGGTGACCTTAGAGGCTCATACTATTAAATATCTTGTCTAATTAATCTAATAAATTTGGCAAAAACGAATTTCGATGTTTTTCCAAGAAACATTGGTGGTCTAGACCGCGTTGTCTAGCCTTCCGGAGATAGGTTTCTCTAACAGATCCATAGCATTGTGTCGCAAAGAGCTTTAATGTCGGCTATTTGCTTTTTGGTATCATGGATGATCATGTGGCTTGCTACGCCTCTTCTCATTAGTTGAAGGCCAATTTTGGCTTATTCCCAGAAAGGCCCCTAGAAGCGCCTTGCACGATGGATTGACAAACACATTACAGAGATGTTTCATGGACGTGCCTGAAGATCAAGCTGTAGTGGCAATAATATCAAACAAGTTTTATGTCAGTGCTAATGATGGCTTTTGTTTTTGGAAAGTCATGTCTTGTTTAGGAGAAAAGCAGAAAACGCTTGCTAAGATGGTGGTGCTTTTGACATGCTCCAAGAAAAAAGAACTGCCCAATGTCATTTATGTTGACACTGTTGTCACCGAGTGTTTTTGGAAACAGCATATGCAATTAAGTCTTAGGCTACAGTGGACGTGTTGGTGCGTTTCCAGAGTTGCAAAAACGCTTGTAGAGAATATATGAAGATACATTGTTGGAATTGCATGCTATGTGCTAAAGACACCATTGATCAGAACACAGGGATGTGCAAAGGTTCAGAAACTACCTAACTATTTTTGATAGGGGGGTTTCTAAATTTTAAGACCTGAAAAGATGGGCGTTAGACTAGTGAAGAAAAAGATGTTTATTTGAATAGCTAGGAGTCGTTAAAAGTTAATGCCAACCTCTGGGGAAATTAACCTTTGTTTGAAATAATGGAGCCGGCTATCATCTCTTAAATTACACATGTTTGTGTATCTGAAGAACTTGAATTTTAGCTTCGTACATTCGGGTTTGGCATCAATTGAAATGCTCCAACTATATAAGCCATACAAAAATCGGTTAGCATCCTAATTGGATGCGTTGTAATTTCGTAGCATCGCTGATTCCAATTTACCTGCATAATGAAATTAATAATTTAACAAGAAATGTGTGCATTTTAGATTGCAATAAGCAGCGAGCATCCAAACAATCTCAGATTGTCTTTCACTTGAAATTTGATAGGTGTTGATTCTGAAGGAGTTGTAGTTTAGTGGTAATGGCTGAACTTTGTGCAGACAAGAGGCCATTGTTGTTTCCTTTGAACATTGGTGTTCTGTACTATAATAAATATTGGCGTAAAGTTGGGAGTTGAAGGTTTAAAAGTAGACTTGCCACCTAGGGATCACTTTATTAGAACGCATTTGTTTAACACCTGCACTTACATGACTTGACATTGCTTAGTCGATGTAGTGCCTTATCGACATTGTTGTTAGCTGAACACCTCTTCAGATGAACTCAAACATGTACAAATGTGAAAAGAAGCATTTTTTCTTGCTACTTTTATTCTTGTGCATAATCTTGACATGATTTTTTTGCACATGTCAGCGAGTTTCAAAGATAATTACAAGAGCTCTTGTAATACATCATTCTCGATGCCATATGGTGGCGCTACATAATGTACAGTATACCATAATTTGCACTACATATGTACATAGTACATGTAATGGCTTTGTATGTTTTTGGAGAAAATTAACTGACAAGTGTAGTTACGAATATGACATTAACATTCCAGATTTTCACTCTATAAATTTTCCAAATATAGCGGTTTTTGGTAAAATTTCGTAATAATAAATTGCACGCAAGAACTTTGAACAGTTTAAGATGGAAATAAATTACAGAAAATTTTGTAGTAGGAAGGTCTTTTGTAGGATACATGCTAATTGCTAATATCCATGAAACTGAGCTTGAAATTAGCGTGGAGCTACTAAGACCTTGGTATTTTTTTGATTAATCTAATCTTGTTTGAATCCAAACTTTACCTGTTTGGTCGCCTTGGATGTTGTAATGAAAGATCGTTTTGTAAATACTGTATGTAAAACAGTCCTACTTTTAATGGCAACCTTAGTGGTTTACACACGCGGAAATTACTTTCATCGATTTTTAAGGATTCTTTTAAGTCCAAATTTCTTTCTTCCTAATTCTTTACATCTAGACCGTAGATCTAGATTTAGGTTTTTTATATTTCTAAATGTTTCATAATTCAGAAAATGAATTTTCTAGTTTTAATTACAATGTAATTGTCTATTTGGTCTTAATTTATGTGCTTAGCTCCCCTTTTTTTTAATTAATTTTTATTTTAATGTTCATTGTCTTCCGTTAAACTGCTCGTATACTGGCAATAACAAGTTGACTATTTTGTTTTCGTTTTCACAGGCAGACTTGAACCGCCATCTAGCAAGGATTTCTGAGGAGATTTCTGCTGTATTACATGCCCGGGTCAACCATCTATTGATTAATGAAAACGACCATAAAAATGTTCGTCAACTGATGCGTTCATGGAACAAGTACGAAGCACTTCAGAAAATCGGTACGGTGTTTGTTAGCTCTACTTTTCGTGTTAATACATCGCTCTTTCTCTTAAAACACCCGTGTCATGCTAATGAACCTTTTAATACTTTCAGTTCCTAAAGGTACGACGAAAGATGAAGCTGCCCATTTTCTGGAAAAAGTTACCATGCTTAAGGAAGTTATCAAAGTTTTGAAATCTCAACAGACTTCTATCGGTAAGTGTCGCTAAGAGGTTAAAAAAAAAAAAAAGAAATAGTCGAACTTATGTCAACTAAATTTTTTTTCAGCAAATGTCAAGTCACTGATTATAAAATTGGACAAATTGGAAAAGGTTGTGAAACAGGATGAAGCCGTAAACTGTGGCGGGCGATTTGAATGGGTCGATAGCATTCTGGTCACTGCCATTCAAAAAGGATATTGGTTGTTTATCGACAATGTGAATTTCTGCAGGTAATTCAACTTCAACTTCTTGCCAACACAAGATATATTATTTTATTTCCATTAATATTTCCTAATTTTTATTATTTTAGCCCATCTGTCCTAGATCGATTGAATGGATTGCTCGAGCCCAATGGCGTTCTAAGCATTAGCGAAAGAGGTATATGTGATGGAATAATCCCAACATATACCCCTCATCCAGATTTTCGGTAAGCTTTTCTGCACTAGAAGTACATTTGCGTTCTGTTTAAATTTTGACATCTTGCGTGTTTGGAATATTTAATTTCATTTTTATTTTGAAAGTCACATTAAAAAACGGCCTGTGAGGACTCGTCGATTAAACCTCGAGAGCGAACGTTTATGTTTTTGGATTTGCAAATTAGTTTTGTAAAAACCCTTAAGTGCTGAAATTGGTCCCTGTAGAACACAAAATTAATCGACTGTGTTTATTTTTTAGGCTGATCTTAGCAATGGATCCAAAGAATGGCGAAATATCTCGAGCAATGAAAAATAGAGGAGTGGAGATATTTTTAGGCACTGAAGAAATGGTAAGCATAGGTTTTATTTCAGAATTTGTGTGTACAGAAAATCCAATATTTGCTACATTGTCTTTTTTTTATTTCACGAAACACTAGTCCCTAAGCATCCGAACGTTAGAGCTGAAAACTTTGCTAGATGGTGTAGGTTTGGAGGATCCAATTATGCAAGCTATGCTGACAACCATTCATGACACCATTAGCAATAATTTAGGTGAATATTTTTGCCTTTTTGTAAGACATCGTCTTTGGAATCACAAACGTTTTCACATGAAAATTACTCTTTTTTTTAAACTAGTCGCAGAAAAACCTTCAATAAACGATTTGTTGCGTACTGCTCAACTTACTGTTCAGCGTGCTCAAGAAGGAGAAAATATTTCCGAGGCCCTGTTTGAAAGCTGCATGGAGGTTTATGTTCGCTGCCAAAACATAATTGCCAGAAAACAGGTGATTACTGCTGTCTCTTATCTACTTTTCTAAAGTATATTTAGGACCTAAATCATGTCATAAAGCAACTTTTTTTTCCCCCAATAGGCTGCAAAGAACATCATCGACGAAGTATTAAGTTCGGTACGAATACAAGTTTCAACATCTGATGCAGAACCGGTTTCGTCCATTTCTGTGCCAAGCTGTTTGTTGTCAGTAAAGGATTTCTCTTTTCTACCTGAATTGGCTAGAGTTAAGCAAGATAGTGCATCACTTTTTGCTCTTATTCAGCTAACATTGCATGACCTCAGGTATGTGATAATTTTATTATTGGGCTATCTGTGAATTATTATTCAGAATGCAATCATTTACGTTGTAATTTTCCATTTCTAGCACTGAAAAGGTGGACTGTCTGAGCGTTTTTCGTAATTTCATGCAAACGGATGCATTCCCAAACAAAAACATTGTGTTTAGAAACATTGTTGGTGCTGCTTTGAAAATGTTCCTCCTTTGGGGATCATGTAACGAATGGTCTCTCCGCGTCAATGTTTTAAACTCTTTTTCTTCAACTTGCAAACAAACATTTGCAACAAATAACTCCAACAGCCATGTGCTCGAGTATTTTGACTTGCTAGTCAAAAATGCTGCCCAAGCTGTGGAAGTTTTGTCCTCTTGCAATCTAGCCAGTAGTTTGTCCAAGAAATTGTCAGCATTGTTCAGAGAAAATGGTATATATGAACCTTTTTTGTTTTTTTGTAAATGATTATTAATAATTCATTCAAATGCAATGTTTTATGATTTTCGTTTTAGAACTGTTGTGTGAGGAGACTTTTTACGACTTGCGGTGGAATCCTCAGTTGTTGAAGTTTTTGATTCATAAACGATCAAACCCAGATGCCAACGTTTCCACTTTATTGGATGAGATGTTTTCGGCAACTGATAGGTGATGTTCTTGAATCACTTTGATGCGATATTTAATATTGTTTGACATGTAGCTAATCGGTATTATTTTATTTCTTTTGTAACAGGTGTAATTTGCTATTTGAGTTTCATATGTGGAAAGCATCTGTTGAAGACGATCAGCAGAAATTTCTAACTCAATTAGATGACAAGAATTATCCTAAAAAGTTGTCATTGCTGCAGATTTCTTTAGCGCTTTCAAAAGGTTTGTTACACTTTATTTTCTGCTGTTTAAAACTCAAATTTGATGTATTGTATAATGAAGATATTCAAATTCCAAATTATCATCTAGGTGTTAAGAGCTCTTACTGCATTCCTGATGCCCTAGTTCAACACTTGCATCCATTCTTCAAGGCACTGTTTTTGGCATTGGATAGTACATTAGCTGTCGATGGTCCATTTTCAAGCGAATGTTTGTCAGAGGTATTTTTCAAATAACACCTATTAAACTGTGGATTTCTCTTTTGTGTTATTGTTGTGATAATGGAGCTTATTGTGATATTCTAGTGGGCAATGGCTTTGCACTGGATAAGGAAGTTTTGGTCCATTTGTTCGAGTCCAATAATGGAAAAGTCCCTGACTTTATCGGACGACACGCTTGTTTATTTACATTGGCTTTGGTTGACTGCGAAGGCATTTCCTGTCATTTTTGGCCAGACTTGGGAAGTGGATAAATTCAGGTCAGTGCTGAAGTACCGTGTAACTTTAACAACACTTCAGGATTTGACCGTTTGTAGTAATATTCATTTTAAATTCTATTCCAGGAACCAGTCCTTCCTTTGGCCGATTTATGATAAACTTGCCACCTATTTTAAACGCCATCTTGAATATGTTAATGCATACGCTTCCAAGTTGTATCAAACTTTTGGTCATCCTAAACCCTACACATCTCAATTGGAGGCAGAAATTTGCATTCGGATGAATACGTACGGTTATTATAGTGTTTCATTTTGTTATCCAATTATTTGCACAGTTCTCATTTAGTCCTATGCCCTTTCTTTAGGTTGTGGCAAAAATTCTGTGTTGCATTTAAGCAAAACATGCGTGATGTCTCCAAAATAAGAGCTGAAATCAAAGACATACTTCTAGTAAAGGACTTCACGCCTCAGAGTATGAATCTTCCTACAACACTTTTAAACGCAGGAAGGGGAATTATTTTTATTAATCAGCTTTTGTTTATCTAGTTGAGGAACGGGTGGTTCGTTTAGAGGAGGATGCCACGTCACTGGGGCTAATAAGGGATAATCGAAACCCTTCACCAGAAGCAACCGTTGAGGCTTTGAAGGATTCTGCATTTAATGTGCAGATGCTAGCTCTTATCGAACACCTGGCATTGATGAAAGAACAGCGGTACATGAGCTGTCTTATGAGCAAGAGCGCTGACAGTGCAGATCTTGCAAACTCAACTAATACCGCAACAAGTGATTTGGCGGAGTTGTCTTCTTTTGCAACACCTTTACATCTTGCAACCATGGAAAAGTTAGCGCAATCGGTAACGTGTTTTTGTGGGGTTTTTTAACGTTTCATTTTTCTCCTAATATAAGTATTCTCATGTATTATGTAACGTGTGATTTGTTCAATTTATTTAGGGAAACATGGACAACGCCTTGCTTTTGCAACACCAGTTTGACTATTTGAACTCGTACTGGCAGTGCACACCATCAGAATCAAGCCTTGTCAACAGTTATGATCAAATAACCTCTTCAAATTCCAAATTTCAGGCATGTGACAATCTTTTCATAACAATGTAGCATTTGTACACCCACGAATATGTCTTTGAAGTATGAAAATATCTTTCAGGGCCCCCAAATCTTGTGCATACCTCATCAGAGCATAATGGCAGCTGTCATTTTATCTGAAGTTTGCGACTCTACAACTTTGCTGAGGCCTGAGCATATTCAGTTGTCGGCAGACTTGCCATTGAGATGTTGTTTTGAGAAAACTTCTCAACTTTGTGATTTAAGCAACGTTATCTGGAATAATGCAAAATCGCTGAACTCTCCAAATTATGACACATTGTAAGTAAACGCCTTAATATTTGACTGTTATGCATTCATGGCTTTTTTCCCCCCCTTAACTCTTTATTTTGATCTCGTTTATAGGATAAATGATTGCAGCTTGATTTTGTCTGCTTTCTGCAATTTTCTCACTTCGCTCTACCTTGTTGTCGAATCCAGTGCCCAGGATACGATTTGCAATGTTGTAAATATGTTGCGAGCTATAAATCCAAGAGATTTTCCTCAGGTATCGGCAGTTCGGTCAACAATCGAATTTGCAAGCACTGTTCTAGCCGAGAGCGAACTATTTACCAAAGAATTACAAAACAGCTGGGATATTATCAAAGGGAACGTTTTCAAAATGCTCGACACCATACATTGCGTCGAATCGTTCGAAAATCGGGTTGCATTGAAACAGCTAGTTGCGAGTACTTGGGTTTACTTGGGATGGATGCAAGCTTTGCTGTTAGCACCAATATTTGATGCAGATCCTGCTATCAGGCGGCAGTTAAAGCTTCAGTTTTGGCAAGAGGAAGAAGACACCGTTTCAGATGATCTCTTTGTAATTGATTTGCAAATGCACTTAATAACCGGACGTAGATTGTCTTCGTGCGAACCAACGAGTTTGCATACTATGGTCCAGGATTTCGGGAGACGCATTTCGGAAGCAGAACCAAAAATTCAGTTTCTGAAGGCAGATCAAACTTATAGGCCTACACATTCACAGGTATTGCTTTTCTTTTGTGTGTGTGTGCAATATTGCGACGACAGTGATTCATTTAATACCATCACTAAGTAAGCAATTGTTATAATTAAGTTCCTATTTATTCTAGTATGAAGAATTGCGAAAAGACATGATTCAGTTTGTTCAAACCATTGGTTCATCAAAGACTGTGTTTCATTTACTGCAAGAGCTTATGAGATCTGCTGGCTCCAATTCTGGTGACCATGTTTTAGGAAAAGTTCAAAGCTGGCTGGCTTCTCAACAAGCTTTTCTTCAAAAGATACTGGTGACATATCCCTTGTATCAAGATCTTACAATGCCGTGCTTCATTGGCATACTGCAGGTTTGCTTTTTTTTTTTGCATTAATTTGAATCGTCCTGAATTTTGCGTGTGGTACTAGCCATGTTATTGATTGCATATTTAGCTAATGCTCAAGTTCAATTTGAAATGTATCTTGCAGATGATGCATGGAATGACAATTCAACTTCACGCTACTAGGACAACGATTCATTGCAGTCGCAGATCAACTCAGGTAGATGTCTTAGAAAAAGGAGAATTGCTAATTAATTTTATTTGTAAAAGCGTATGAATTAACAGATTGTTATTCTTTGTTTGTCTAGCCCAACAACATCATGGAAACAATCAAGCTTCTTTTGGGTTTTCCGAGTTATTGTGAAGGCCAATTTTCTTGTTTTGACGTAAGCAGATCGCTCCAAAGTTCCACTGTAACATCAACCATATTGTCTTTGTTTTCACCATCTGAAAAAGATGGGAGTTCCAAGATGCATCTTCTAAGGTCTGTAACATTATCTAATTTATTTTTGGCACGTTATGATTTTTTTGTATTTATTAATAATTACTA
>JAQGAE010003877.1:0-13757 GCA_034696685.1 Julus scandinavius
TTAATTCAGAAAAATCACGTTATAACCTTAAAAATTGCACTTTTAATGCAGAATAATTGAATTTCTAAACACTTTTACCTCATAGAACCCTGGATTATTATTTTTTTAGTTCAGGATTATTTCACAGTGGTGGTCACTACCCAGACTGTGACGCACAACCTTCTTACCCCTAATCTAGTACACCTATACCTCGCTATAGCAGCCTTTTTTAATTATGGCACTTTTTGGATTTATGGCCCACAATGTTTCGTTATAGCAGCCAAAAAAGTGGCCAGAAAATATGATAAATTACCCCAATTTGCACAAACAAGGTCGGATTTGGCTAACACTAAAACAACTTATGGGATTTAACTTCGTTTAAGAAGGGGAAAAAATGAAAATCGCAATGCAGAAATAATTGATTCGTTATATGGCTTTTTCGCTATACGGCCAACGTATCGAGGCCGTAAACCGAGGTATTGGTGTACTCAGGATTTCCCTCACCAAATCTATCAGTTGGTTTTATTTAAAAATTTATAAATTTGTATTTTCCAGCCTATTAAGAAATTTGATTTGGATGCTGCTATCATATTCTCGGATATATTGGTGATTCCGCAGGCGTTGGGGATGACTGTAGAAATGCGTAAAGGCATTGTTAGTTGATTGTAAATTACTAATTTTTTCTGTTCCTTGTCATGTGCGATATTAGGCAGCAATTAAATTTTTTTATGAATTTTAGGGACCGTATTTGCCTCAACCCCTTCAAACGCCAAAAGATTTAGAAAATTTAGCAACTAAGGTAGATGTGCAGGACAAACTTGGTTATGTGTATGAAGCTATTACAATGACCAGAAAAGCTTTGGATGGGAAAGTACCACTGATTGGTTTTAGTGGTGCACCTGTAAGTTAGTACAAGCTTGCTAGTGTTTTCAAAGATAATTAAGGGGTTGACTGTAGTTTTCAAAACTCGGTTCTTATTTTAAAAATAGACCATTTTGATGAACTACATGATTGAAGGAATGGGATCACGAACCTTGTCAAAAAGCAAGGCTTGGCTATATCGATATCCAGAGGCTTGTCATAAGCTCCTTCAAATTTTAACGGATGTCATAGTTGATCACCTGATAGGACAGGCAGCTGCTGGAGCACAGGTAGGATTTTTTGAAAAAATGTTTTTTTGTGTCATTTTAGCACACATGCAGAAAGGATTATTTATTCGTGCTAATATTTCTTGTAGTTACTTCAAGTGTTTGAAAGTCATGCTGAGCATTACGGCCCTGACATCTTCGAGACTTTTTGTCTTCCTTATATTATTCAAATACGTGAAAAAGTGAAGAAGGGACTACAAGAGAAGAAATTGGAAGATGTTCCAATGGTAAGTTGGCTTTCCTGAATTTCCAAATTTGAAATAGTAGATTGCAGAAAAGTCTGATATAATAATTGGTTTTGAAACCAGGGTAAGGCTAATTCAAAATTTTTATGAAAGCACAACACGGATTATTAAAAACAAATTCTCGAGTATGTTATATTTTGTAAAAGTACAATTAATTACCGGTTAATTTGATAATTATGCTGGAATCCAAAACTTCAATATAATGATAATAAACGCGTACAAAAACCCATTCTTTATCAACATTTTTTATTTTTTACGAAAAATAACATTGTTATTTTTTTGCCAGGTTATTTTCGCGAAGGGTGCTCATTATGCTCTGGGACCATTGTCAAAAAGCGGCTACGAGGTAGTGGGTTTGGATTGGTCAATCGACCCCCAGAAGGCTAGAGAAATTGTCGGGAACCAGGTCACTCTTCAAGGAAATCTTGATCCCTGTGCTTTGTACGCACCAAAGGTTGGTTTAATTCCATATTTTTTTAAAATATTTTACCATCACATCTTTGACTATCAATGAAGAAAATTTGAGAACTGGGATCATTTCTTTCAAATGTTTGGAGAAATGTTTGGTTTACGTAAATATGCATGCTCGAGCTCTTAGCAGCAATTCACGAGTGTATTTTGCGTATGCTGTACAGGAATCTCTAGTGAAGGAGGTGGAAAAGATGGTGCAGAAATTTGGTACCGAACGTTACATCGCCAATTTGGGTCATGGTATTTATCCTGATATGGACCCCGATAACGTGGCTACTTTTGTGGACACGGTGCATCGGGTATCTCAGAAATGACCGCTGACCTGCTCTTCTTGAGAGGTCTCCTGTTCTACTACAATTGCACAGCGACTGTCTTTTGGTCGGCTGCTTTTGTTTTTGATACTGCTGGCATTTTTGAATGTTTTGAATCCGGTCATTGGAAGTTGTTATTGTTTACGTTTGCATTGATTGGCTTTAATGAACTGCTTTTAATGGAGTGTTATGTTGCGCAATCTAAAGCTTTGAAGGAAGTATGGTTTGCAAGGTGATGTAAATTCTATAAATGTGGAATAAATGCTTTTGCATCAGAATCTTGAAGATTTATTCTGGTAAAAGTTTGACTTTATGGTCAAAGATAAGATGACACGACTTCCGTATTGACGAATGTTTGGGACTATAAACTCCATATTTTTGTATAACATTATCCATTTATAAAATTAAGCCTACCGGTCACCCGCTGCACCCGGTTAAGTGTACGAGGAGGGATATGCAGATTTAATAAATGGTGGCTGTCCTGAAAACAACTAGGAAAGTGCTTGAATTTTAATATGTGGAGGAATTACATTTGTGATATGGTCTAGAGTTTGAACCATAAAAATTCGAAATTCCGGATAATCCGAAATTTGAAAAGTTATATTAAGCTTGGCAAAGAAACAAAATATGGTATTAGGAACTGTAAATACCTTGTATACGTTTCCAAAATACATTTCACACAGTAGAACCCCGTTAATAAGTTCCAAAAAACTAATACCAATTGGACCTGAGTTTTTGAACTTCTTGAGCGCAGAAATAACACTTAATTCGCGTTATGAACTTTTTCTTTTAACGTTACATCAAGTATTTATTTCTCAGTCGAGAAATACTTTGGACCTTTTTCGGGTTCTAGGACAAAAGCTCACACGAGCTAAAGCCCAACTTGACTTAATCTAACCTTCTATGATATTGAAATTGTACGGTGTGCTTTTGTCTGCTAACTACTTTTTCATCATTAGTCCTTTGATTGTATAATTACAGGTATATACAATTGTTTTACAATTTTCACTTGGGTCAAAGGTCACTTTCCACTTTTCAAATCACAGTTCATTTGTGGCATATGATTTTTAGCAAATTCTATGTCCTTTTAAGTTATTGTTACATGGATTGCGACTCGAAAACTTATTTAGCGGGGAAAAATGACATTATAATTGTAGTTTGGGACCATAAGATTCGACTTCTTTTACTGGAAAACGCGGGAAATCTGATATAGGGAAAAAGTTAACATTCGGATTTATTTAATGACCTCAAAAATTCGACTTCTTAAAGGGGAAAACTTCTTAAGCGGGTTCAGCTGTTTATATGTGAAGTACATTAGCAGTAAACACTGTTTTATTTTTAAAATATTCATTAGGTGAACTTCAGAAAACGCGGCGAGGTAACTTAATTTCTCTACTAAACAAGTAGAAAATTAGCTCAGTCGACCACAAACTGCTCTAAAAAAAGTATCATGCTTAAGTTCAATTTACCTGGAACTACATTTAAGTTCAGGTAAACTGGTAAAGATTATTTCAAGATATTAAAGCGCTTACTTCACAAACACCTGTGTCCGCTCGATGGGGTCAAGCTCGACCACCGAGGGGTATTTCACCTGCCCTCGATATACCTTCTCCGCTACGCCTTCGGCCAGCTCGACCTGCCTGCCTACCTTCATTTAGAACAGACCACTTGACCTCTCGGACTATTTGTTGTTTACTGATTACATTACCGCTGACCTCGGTATACAAGGGGGAATCTTTCAGAATTTTAATTCTGAAGGAGGGTTGCAGAAGAACTCAAGTTTTTTCAGAGGACGGACCGTGGATTTCACTTTAGTGCTCTTCAGAATGCATTTCTGCAATATTAAAAGGTGAGATTTTTATCTGTTTATATCTAAACTAAGTATTATTTCATAGTAGTTATTAAAATTTTGGTTTAATTTTCTGTATGTTATTATGTTAAATAGTCTGGACTTTTTAGTTTTTCCAATGAGTTTTTTGTCAAAACCTCATTAATTTCCATGTATGTTTATTAAGGAGTTTAAAACAAGTAGGAGACTAATGTTTTACGAAAGATAATAAATTACAAATTTGTATACTAGCTTGACCCTTTAATGACCCACTGCGTTGAGCATCGCTTTTTATAATTATGAAATAATAGCTAATAACTTCCATTTTTTAAATAAAAATTAATCCTGTTAAGCTGCTTTAACACTGATTGAATCCTCATTTAATTGCCAATTTATCGAAGCCGATAATAAAATTTGCAATTTTGGATTTTATGGATTTTGGATATTATTCGTTTAATTTTGACTGTATTTTTTGAACTTGTTTCTATTTATTTTTCAGAATCATGATTTGACATTTTGGTCAAAATGCTTAAAAACAACACCCTGATATCAGTGTTCACCCTCATTGCTTTCGCCAACATTATCATACTTCTGTACGTGTTGAATATTTGGTACATAAACCCTAGAAATCATATCAATTTATCTCCTGGAATTCGGATCCTGTCCGAGAGGATCCACCAGCGCAATATCCTCGGTCACCAGCCAGGGCCAACATGGCCGCACCATAAAATTCTCTACGTAGTACGGAATTCGGATGTTGCGAGGAATAATCGCACAAAGGTAACCCTCACCTCTCGCAAACCAACAACTTCTTCCCTGACCGACAACTTTGACCCCATCTTGGACATCTTCCATAAAATCTTCTCTGGTTCTACGGACTCCATCAAACGTTTGGCCATAAAGAACAAGCGTCTAGATCGCATCTACGACGTGTGGAACGTAACCTTTAACCCCATTAAGAGCATCTGCAAACCCTTCCGAGATGAGGTCATTGCGGTGGTCAACTCTGCACCGGTTAACTTTGAGGCGAGGGCAGTTATCAGGAACACTTGGGGTAAAGCGTTTCTCTCCGGCAATAACTCAAGATTGGTTTTCTTCATCGGTCAAGCAAAGAATTCCAGCGTTGAGCGAGTTTTGGAGACAGAAAAGTCACGAGAAGGGGACATTGTCAGAGCGGATTTTCAGGAAGATTACCACAACTTAACGCTCAAGAGTGTCCTGATCTTACGGTGGCTAAATCTGAACTGCCCAAGAGCCAGATTTGTGATTAAAGTGGACGATGATGTTTTCTTGAACGTGAAAAATTTGCAGACTGCCCTTGAAGAGAGTAAGTCCCTTAAAACCACCATCTTCGGGAAATTGGCCCGATGGTGGACGCCAGTCAGAAACAATGACTCTCACTATTTCGTACCAGAAAGCAGTTGGGCTGCTTCAGTCTACCCGGACTTTGTGGCTGGCCCTGCCTATGTCATGAGCGGTGATGTTGTGCCCTTGCTCTTGACACAAGTGTCATCGGTGCCCTATTTCTACCTGGAAGATGTCTTCGTGACAGGTATGTGCGCCCAAAAGGCAGGAGTCTCCAGAGTTCAGCATCAGGGATTCAAGGCCCTTGCCAAACCCTTAAATCCCTGCTCTTATCATCGACTGGTCACTGCTCATGGCCTAAACCCACAGGAGATGACCAGGATATGGGGCCTTTTGCAAAAGTATGGACCTAAAGCGAAGGAATGCTGGGAAGAAAAGTGTGTCTGGAACTGGTTAGGAGTCTGCGTAGACAAGAAAAGGAAGATTGTGGATTTTGGGAAAGAATCAGAGTAGGAGGAGACTCAACTTTGGAATAAAGAATCGCATTGTTTGTGATTTTTTTCATCCAACAAGTTCCTCCTTATGTTCAAGAAATTTAAAATTTTGTCCTGTTTAGATTTGATGTAATCATTTCCAGAATATTTATTAAAATTTAGTTTTATTTTAATTACTTAAATAGTTATTAAAGAAAGAATATATATATTAAACAAAAACCTTAAAGGTTTAGGGTTTCTTAAATGTTGTAAAAACTATATTTCATATTAATTGTTTTCGTTTACTTTTCGTTACTCCAACTCTAGAATGAAATAAAAGCTGCAAAATAGTTCCAGTTTGAAATTATTCTCCTTTTTAACACCATTCCAAAGTGTCTAGACCTATGTCTAGTTTATAAATCGATCTAGTTCGTCAGTAAATTTCAGAAAGAGTCACTCTAGAATAGATTGCCGCACTGAATTGTCAAAATTTTGAATATTTTTATTAAGTACAGACCTTTACTCCATCATTCCCTTAAATTATTGATTTTTAGGATGTCGGCATACGAAGAAAAGAGGGCCAAAATACATCCTAGATGACTTTTAAATAATGGGAAAAGCACATATACGTTTACTGTAGAAGTAAAAAATAGTTTTCAGCTTTCTGTGGTTCATTTCATGCAGTTTTTTTATGAATTTTTCTTCCTTTAGCCCTTGGCTATCTATGCCTTCTATTATTCAAGTATTCCAAATATATACGGGGAAGTGTTCCAAATATAACGAGGAAGTAAAGGGTGAACGGTTTAAAAATATTGAATATTTTCTACGTTCACTAAATGTTAATGTGAACTATTTGTTTGGAAATGTCCTTGTATTTTTTTTTATTGTCCCTAAGCTTTCCAGAACTCCTTTCCAGAGTACTGTTGCTATAAAAAATGTTCAACACCATCTTGGATTTTTAAAAAGAATATAATTTACTCTTTGTACATGAAAAACGAATAAATATTTATTATATGACAGCAGTTTTTTATGACTGTTTTTAGTTCCGATTTGGCTTGTTTTAGACATTAGCCTCCTGCATACGAGAGGCTTCTAGCTCTAGCCGGAAACGCTGATTTCAGTGGATGCGCACGCGCGTGGAACTGATTTACCGGATATCTGCGTTTCCGGCTGAAGCTCTAGCCTCTCGCATGAATTGGCTGTTAGACCATCAAATTAGGTGCTTTTAAACCTTAACGTCTGTGGAATGTCATTTATAAAAATGTAATTTACTCTTTGTACATGAAAAACGAATAAACGTATTTATTATATGACAGCAGTTTTTTATTACTTTGTTTTTAGTTCCGATTTGGATTATTTTAGACATAAGCCTCCTTCAAATGAGGCGAGGCTAGTAGCTCCAACCGGAAACGCTGATTTTGGTGGATATGAATATGCGCACGCGCGCGGAACTGATTTACCGGATATCAGCGTTTCCGGTTGGGGCTACTAGGCTCTCGCGTGAATGAGGCTATTAGGATCATCAAATTAGGTGGTTTTGAACCTTAATGTCTTTGGAATGGCAGAGGTATAATCTATGATGTTCTTATGACATTCCAGCCTTCTAAGGCTGATAAGCCACCTTATTTCTTTAATGATTTGGTCGGAAGATGGCGTTGAAAAGCACGCGATTGTATTTTGTTCTCATTTTTTTTTTCAACCTTATTTTTTGGAATCATACTGTTTTTTCTTCTTCTTGAAAGCTTGCAAGAACTTCATTTTTTACAAACTGATGTTTTATGAAGATTACATTTCGTTAAATGTCTCTCTGTTTCTAACAATGTTAAATAACTGATGGTCTGTGCCGTGCCACGGTGAAATTTTAAAACACAATCACAGCCAAACAAAAAGAGATTAAATAAAAATAAAAATTGTTTAAAATAGCTTGATAAATCAGCAATGGTATCACTTTTTCGTTTTTCACTTTGAAATGGTAGATTTTTTTAAAATTAATAAACAAGTTTGAAAAATGTCTATTAATTAGCACATACTGCCAGCAGGTGGCAGCATGAGAAGATTCCAGTCACTTTCCCCTCTCTGTTTGAAAGAAAAATCCGTATCTTTATCCTATTTGTTTATACGAATTAATAATTTTGCTAATTAATGCAGAAATGTAAAGATGTTAGTATGTTAGACTGAGCTTCATCCTACAAAATGATATCTAATTATTTTAGCCAGTACAGTGGACTCCGGATAATGTGATCAAGGATAATGCTATATCCGTGCATGAATATTGTGTATCTACTAACTTACAACTATAGCATGGAAATGACAATTTCATTAATTAACTTTGTGAACAAATTCTATGCTAATGAAGATAAATGAGTTTTTAAAAAAAAACAAAATAAACATTATAGCTAATACAGTGGATTCCGCTTAATGTGATCAAAGATAATGTTATTTCCCAGAATATTGTGTATCTGCCGAAATCTTGGGGTGAAATATTTTGGACTTTTATTTAGAATCGCCAGTATTAGGTATGCAGGACCCAGCAGAGCCAAGAAATGACCCATGTGAAATAAAAATCGTATTTCTAAAACAGAAAATCCGCACTTTTAATACAAATAATTGCGTTTCTATAGAGTATAAAAATCGCCCTTTTAATTCAGAAAAAATACGTTTTTACCTTAAAAATCGGACTTTTTTTTAAAGTAAAAGTGCGATTTTTTTAAAGTAATTGTGCGCTTTTGCCTAAGAAAAATCGCACTTTTAATGCAAAAGTAAAATTTTGCTTTTTAATATTTTTCCGATTCGGCTGGAAATTTGTACAATTTCTTAAATTTCGAGGAGATCTATCCCCAGTACTCCCCACCATATGGCCTTGTGATCACATTAAGCGGAGTACACTGTACTTAAGTTTTAAACAATACGAACATCTAATTTGAAGCATTTAATTGAAATTTAATGATTAATTAAAATAGTTATTAACACTGATTTATAATGAACGGTTTTATTAGTTATCATATTTCTCACAAAAAAACAACAACATAAGATGCACTTATGTCACAGACGCATTGTGTTGAATTACGTAGATGGCGCTACAGGCGTCTGTCATTCCACTATGGTGTCCTATGTCGAGCCAAAACATTTATTGCAATAAACTAAAAAGCAGTTTAAATAACATTGTAATTAGTCTCGAAATACCTTCAATTCATTCTCGAATAACGTAAAATAACCAAACATTTTCGAGTATGCTTAGCGTGTAATAAAAACCGCTGAGCCGCAGCATTTCATTGATTTTTATTGATTTTAATGTTGCCGATGTAAGCCTTATTTTTTTATTTTTTTTTTCTAAGTGAGCGCTCGCGAACCATGAATTATTCATTCATTTAATAATTTACCGTTGACATAAAATTTCCTAATTAAATTCCCCAGTCAAAATAAAACTGGCATCTTGATGTGATAGGGACTGATTATGAGCCAATTACGACCGGTGTTTGTTTTTAATGGAACCCTTTTGCTTTCTTTGATTTCGTTCCCGGGGTTTCCAATCGCAACGGTCATTCGGAGTAATTGTAACGCGTTAGTTTAGTAAACGCTATTAATGCATTAAAAGCCAAAAACGGCAGCTTAATAATACGGGCTTTAACGCGGCCTTATCATTTTGGTCCGGATTATCGATCCGAGGGGAGTTGGACCGCCTCCGTTGCCATGGTAACCACGACCCAGGCTGGATCCATGAGAAGGGAGGAGGGGAGGATAAGGGCGCCATGTTGGGTTCACGACAAACAGAGTCCAAATGCTCATCCCGTGTTCAAGAAGTGAAGCCACCCAACATGGAAACTACAAACTTGTAGGGCTTGAAAACCGATTTTTTTTAGTCGTCATTGTGTCTCCCGTGGGAAGTGTTTGGGGCATGATTTAAGGAAACAATTCTGAAAAACTTTGACACCCGGGATTCCACGATTGAAAGTTTTTACATTTTTGTAATGTAATTTTAAGTTGACTGTGTTGGCAAGTTATGTGGTTTCGTCAGATCTTTTTATACTTTTAGAAAACTCTAAAGTTTAGGAATTATTTTTATTACTAATCAGTTTAGCCTATATTGCTTTACTTTTCGCTTAACTTGCATGTTTGTCCCTCCACTGAACCTCTAAATTATAGCATCGGAAATTTGGAAAATTTCGAAAATTCCTAATTATTCCTCAAGTGAAATATTTCCTTAAAACCTCAGCCTTGAAAATTACTAGTTTTAAACTTTGTTTAGTATACTACTTTGAACTAAACATGGTTTGGAAAGCACTACACTGCACTGCGCGTCAATTCTGTTTTCGTTTACGCTCGATTGAACCTCTAAACTAATGGTATGTATTGGAAATTTGTAAAATATCAAAAATTCCAATTATTCCTCATATCAAACATTTTCTTAAAACGTAGACCTTAAGCTGAACATAATTTAAAAAACACGGTTCTTCAGAAACCGGGAAAAAACTGCACTGCACGTCAATTCTGTTTTCGTTTACGCTCGATTGAATTTTGGAAAATACCTAAAATTCCCAAATATTCTTCATATCAAATATTTCCTTTAGACGTCAATGACTTCCCTTGACAATTCCAAATATTACACTTTGTTCAATGTACCTTGATTTGAACATAATTTGGAAACATGCTTCTTAAGAAATTGGTGGAAAGCACCACACAACACAACACTACACGTCAATTCTGTTTTCGATTATTGGAAACACCAAGCCTAGTTTGAAAAAGGGAGGCAAATCCGCCGGTCTCGTATCTGGATCTGAACCCTCTCTCGTCCGCCATATTCCCCCCTATCTTTTCCAACAAATGAAACATGCTCGTGCTTGTTTGGCGCATGCGCACTAGGCTCTGACGGTGCAGGCTGCACGGGCTAGTAGGGGATGGCTGGTGCGACGCCGAGAGGAGTCTGCCCGTGAGCGAGCGGCTGGTGGTGTGTCGCGCGTGTTTTTCTTATTCCCTCGTTTTTCATCCCCTTTTTTGGTCGTTCTTTATACCCCCCCCCCCATCCTCCGCCATTGGGCCGCCATGTGGCACTCGCTCCACGTCTTCCCCGGACGACTGTGCGGCTCTCCCCCGCGGTTGGATCCCCTGCAACCACTGCCCGGAATAGCCGTCATCAGACGCTAGGATCCGCATCGGGAATATACGCATGTGAGGGGAATGCCCTCCATCTCCAAAACCTGCACTACACTACATACTACACCCCGTCTTTCGTCAAGCCAGAGAGCGGCTATTTCGTCCTCAAACCTCGCGGATTTTTTCTCATTAAACCTCGCGGATTTTCTATTTTTTTTCTTCGGATTCTCGGATTTTTGTTGGTTTGTTGCGAACACTACAGAATCTTCACTGCCCCAACACTTCAACGTTCTTTTTTTCCCCCTGCACGACGCGTGTGTCAGCATAATCGCAACGTGAATGCGATGGATACCTATCGACTGTCAATTTCTGATTGAAGTGCGGGGAATTTATTTTTTCCTTTCTGTTCCTCCTCCTTCTTCTTTTCCTCTTCCTCCATCTTTTCCGTTGATGTTGTTCTCGTTGTTGTTGTTCTTCTTCTTCTTGTTATCGTTGTTTTTCACCTGAGCCGGTTCGGTTCGGCCCATTGGATTAGTAGTGCGACTTGTGTCGGTGTGTTCGTGTGTTCGTGTGTGGTGGTTGTGGAGCGATGCTCGTTTCAAAATGGCTCGTATCACCGAAAAGCCGAGCTGAAAAGGAGTTAAGTGCCGGTTCCAGGCCTATGGCCCTTTGGGCAATGGGAAATAGGTGAGTAGGCCACATCCACCTAACCCCCTAAAATACATACCCTTGCTAACCTCGTAATGCACGAAACTGGTACATCTGCTTGAAAGACAGTTTGACTAAATAAAATCTTCAGCAGATATTTTGGAGAGTAAATACTTAACCTTCCATATGCTGATATCACAGCCTTGGTACTTGACAAATCTTACCTAACCTACCCTAACTTGACCTAACCTATGCATGGTCTTAGGTATATCATTCAACATCCTCCTTATAATACCATACATTTTTTTAAAGTTTAGTTTTAAAAAAAATCTCAATGAAGCTGTAGAAAATTCCAGATTTGGGACAGGATTCACATATTGAATTTTTCTATAATCCTTGTTTTTAAATTTGGGATTTCCCCTGCTCAAGCACAAGTGTTGTCTAAGATCGCTGTTGCCCATTCCATAATTGGTGGAACCATGATGCTTTTTGGATATTTGTGCCTTTTCTAATTTTCTTTCATATATACCTCGCAATCTGAGTTTCCCATCTATATCGACGTTAAATTTTGTATATTTATATTTGAGGTTAATTTTTAATGCATGCTATTTTCAATTTCGGAGTGTAGATGCAAACGCCAGATAAAAAGATATTTCTCGTGGGTTTTTTTTTGTTGGTGTGTGCATTCCGAAAGCATTTAGCAGCGAGTCTTGTTTCCAAATCGATATTTTACTTCGCCTTATTTTGTCTTCTTCCAAATAGGAACTAGATTTCTCGCTAGTCCAAAAGAAAATGCAGTATCATTTGACCCGCGTTGACCTCGCATTGAACGGGGCCGCAAAGGGGATTGATGCCGTGTGATTAATCGTTTTGCGACCTAATATCCCTTCACAACTGCTGCTTTTTTATTTAATTCAATCTTTTTTAACATTTTTCTGCCTTTGATCCTAATTGGAGTCATTTCCATCGATTCAGAGCTGCTTGTGCTTTTGCTTTTACTTTCGCTTTCATTTTCGCTCGATGCGGTGAATCATGGAGTGGCCGTGACGTCACTATGACGTCACCGTCCGGGCCACCAATGGCAAAGATGCAGTTCCATCGTAATGGCGTCCTCCAACCGCCTTTCTTTATTTTCGACTTGGGGAAAATTTTAAAAATTGCTTTTTTTTATATCTTGGTTTCTTCTCATTTTCCCTATTCTTTGAATGCTAACACGTTTTTAAATAGCTTAATGCACGAATTAGGATGTCCGATAGTATGCAAAGTACCAACTTTAGAAAAATACATTAGGTTTTGTATTTTATATTCAATGTGGAACATCTATATTCGTTCTCTCCTATATTAATTGGCCCAAAATTCCAATATTTCTCACGTAAATTCGCCCACCACAGGTCATCCTAACCTAGTGCAATCACCCACATTGGCATTAATCAAAATATATGATGATGTAATTGGCTAGTGTAGGACATTTTATGTAAATAAATCAAACATTTTGTAAAATCGAGTGCTAGTTAGTTGGATCGTTGGGAAATGGACAAAATAGATATCGATCACCACAATTGAAATTATACTTGTTGGAAGGTGATTATACCATGAAACCTCTATATTCGTCCAAAATTCCAATATTTTTCACGTCACCCAACAAAGGTCATCCTAACATCGTGAAATCTCCCACAATGACATTGTTAATCAAAATATAATTTCATTCAATGATAATGTGATTAGCTAGTGTAGGACAAATTTTTTTCAGAATAGCCAAGCAACATTGGACAAGTTTTTGTGTGTGCAAAATCGAGTGTTAGTTAATCTTTTGGAAAATGACAAAATAGACATCGATTGACCACAATTGGAATTACTTTGGAATTACTCCCTTTCTAAACTATAAAACTCTTTATCCTCTTCAGCTTCTGTCATCATTTTTTCTCGGTATAGATACATTTATGGTGGAATATTGACTTATTTATATAGGTAATGGATTCAGGACTAGAAACACAGTATTTCAATTTTAGCTAATTACAAAGAAAATCTAATTCTGTATTAGTCCGTCCCTCAAGAACAAAACAGGTTATTGTTGAATATACATGAAGAGGTTTGAGATTTGGAGATTATGTGACCATGCACGTGGGATGTTTTTACTGGCCCAATACTGATAATGGAGAATCGAGAATGAAGATTTAAAGCCCATATATACAGGGTGGGCCAATAAAAAGTAAGCCAACTTTATAAAAATCATAAAAAGGTTATTTGTTAATGGAATT
>JAQGAE010003878.1:0-13756 GCA_034696685.1 Julus scandinavius
CACGGCTGTAAAATCGGTTCGTTGGGTTGAGAGCAGTCCCATTTTGAGGTAGTCTAGGATAATACGTAAGTACCAAAAATACTAGATAAGTCACGTGATGGGTTCCGTGACGAAATCTGCATCAAGTCCAAATTCAAGATGGCCGCCGCGACTAGCATGTACCATATGTATGACGAAAGGCAAACCTGTAATGAAAATGTCTCCCGAATACACACATTTGTTTTTTCTCCCTTGTTTGTTTACTCAATCGCGTGTGGTCATTCCGACTAGTTTTACCTCCAGATTTATAAAGGGCATAATTTTTCCGTCAACCCTTTTAATCCCAAGAGTAAACATTTGGACAGACTAAATGCCTGTTTGCATACACGCGGACTCGTATTATTTCTTGTACTGATGGATCGTAATGGGTGGCCCAGGAATGCTATATGTCATTATGAAATTTCAACCGTGCACACAATGACAAAGTCATTATTTTTCAGATTTCTTTTTTTTCCATGGTGAAATTTCGCTGATGAAGGAAAAAAAACCACCTATTAAAATGATGGAAGATCCCCGCTCCCTACATCCCCCACGATGCATGTTCATACTTATTTTAAGCCCACTGAAACAATAAGTTTACAAAAAAGAATATGGTGGCCAGTTGCTCAGATTCTCATCAACGTTAGTCAGACATTAAAACAGGTTTTAAAAGAACAAAAAATTCAAGACATTACTCGTGTTTACCAAATGGCGCTGCATGTCGTATGCAACTATAGCATGCATGCAGCGCCATCTATAACGACTTTAAATTTCAAGTAAAGAAGCTAATATATGATTATTTGAGTATCTTTATCGGTCCTAAAAATAAAAAACCGCTTAAGCTACTGTTTATCACCCTACTAATCACCAAATAACTTTAACAGACACCTGGGCAACCGGCCTCAATCCATAGTATAGAAATAATGGGCCATTCACTTTTCAAAATGGTGATTTTTTGTCGTTCACTCAAATCTGTTCAAGTGAAGCTCGTTATTTTTTTTTCTTCTGACCAATTCTCGCAACTTTTAATTGAAAACATCATCTGTCACGCATTAGATTTTTGCTTACTAGCTCGATAAATTAGTTCGTTATAAAAAGGGGGCATTCAGTATAAGGCCTCCACTAATGAATGCATACTTTAAAAGCGATGCAAAATTAATCGTCTATGGGGATTTCGTATAAAAAAAAATAAAAATCGAGACAGCCGACAATTAATAATTGCAAAAACTACCGACAGCTCTGGCACTGAGCGATGCTTTGAAAAATTACAAACCAAAAACTGAAAAAAATAAGCTATCAATTAATTTAAATTAGCGAGCACCTAAATTAAGCTAATTATGTTTTGTTACTCGTCTATAATTTCGTGTTCTCCTAACTAATTAAATTAATCCTCAAAAATCGTTTTAGATTATATTTATCCCATGCTAATTTAAAACTATACGGAAATACAGGGTACGATAACGAGAAAAAAACATAATTTATTGAGAGCAATTAATGGATAAGGTCGAATTTTAATTTGAAAAACGTCCGGTTTCACCACAACTAGCTAAATTTGATGGCTAAGTAAATACTTTCAAAACAACCAAAAACTTAAGGAAAATTAATATTGGCTCTATAGTACTTTAAACTAGTCCTGTTAAGCAATTATGCACTCAAATGTAGCAAATCTCTTCTAGTTTTAAAAAATGTTGACCACGAAAATGTGAAACTTGAAAATAATAATGAAATGAAGAGCCAAGCACGATCAACAAAAACTGCCTTCAGCCACAAACATGGCTACTCGCTGTAGTTGCTAAATGTACCTTTAACAAGATGAGCTACTCTCCTCCTCCGTGTCCCCTTGACCCTCTAATTTACACAACTACGAAAAAATTCGGCGGAAATTCTCTCAGAAAATTCGCTGTTGCCCACATTCCACGCATTCCGTCACATCATGCTCTGAGAGGCAATTTGCTTGGCTTAGTGGCAAGCTATCTTAACATGTCTAATTTATGGCTTCATAAAAATTCAAGTGGATGTCTATATGCCCGTTACTTACAGGTATACAAATGCTTCTTAAAATATTTCAATATTTTTACGACGACAAGAATAGGTTAGTATAAATGTATTATTTCTTGAGTTTTAGTTCACCAGTGCAGTGCCACCATGCGATGCTAAAGTTTTCCCACAGACAATTTTCCAGAAATAGAAATTTTACTATAAAAAAAATTAAATGTTGTATTTTTACTTGTGAAATAATGTTAACCACAACATTTCCCTTTGTTAATGTTTGAAAAATTATGATACGAATAGAGCCTCCATCAAATGAGACCCAAGCGCTTGCGCACATTCACATCCGCCAAAAATAAGCGTTTCCGGCTGAAGTTACCAGCCTCGATTTGGCTATTGAATCCTCTTTTCCCCCTACCTTAACATGCATAAAATCGAGAAAAAAAGAGGATAAATTGTAACACTGCTTAGTATACTTGCAATAAAGTTCAGTTTTCCAAGACTTGATATGCTATTTGTTTTTCGAATTCTTCTGTACTACAAGTTGATATTTCCCTCAAAATGAATATGATTTCCATCATAGATACCTTCTAAACATTTTCGTAGATATAGATTGAGAGAAGAACTCGATTAACGCCTTCACCCTCCCTTCTTCAAAATGTAGCTATATGCAGTGCATTTCAAATTCAAAATACGCAAAAATATGGTAAAGAAGAGAAGAAAAAAATCTATCAATACAAATTCTTCAATTTTCAGAAACCCCAGAAACGCAATTTCTTCCAGCTTCTCCGTAGATTTCAATCGCACTATACTCGGGGATGCAATCACGACAATAAAAGGAAGGAAAAGCAAATGCACAAAATTGAAATGTTATGGATTTTCCTTTTACTGTCTGTTTTATTCAATGGTTGAATATTTTTCTCGTCTATTTTCCATTTTTACCGTCTAAAAAAGAGTAAGACGTTTGATTCAACTTTTTTTTTTTTCGCAATGCGGACAAACTCTCCACTAAATCGCATTTATATCTCAGAAATAATCGCGAAAAAAAACCCCCCATATATACGAGTAACGTCTTCCCAGAATTATGCATTCTTTTTTTTTAAACTTTAAACTGAATCGAGTGCATCCTCAATACCTTCGACACACAAGGCCCAATGACCTTTGGCCTTTTTTATACAAAATTTTCATCTTTTTCTTTCCCTATCGTGTCTTATTGGTTCGTACGTGCGTCTATAGTCAACTGGCAATATTTTCCATTTATGTATTTGTAGCATCAATTTTCAACAGCCTTTATTCCAACTCCCTCGCCAATCTCCGTAAAAAAAAAATTCGAGTAAATATCCCCTTATATATTTTCGGTTCCACTTTCCCCAGCCCCTCGATATTTCGTGAGGCCAATTGGCATCGTACGTGTGCGAGTCTGAATGCAAATTCATTTTTTAACCAAATGACGCCATAATACAACCCGTCGCACTATATGCACTTCTATACATTTTCCAGAAAAAAAGAAGAAGAAAAAAAGATGCATCTTGGGGAAAAGTTGTTCCCTTCAGACAAAAGACATGTTTATAAGGATCTACAACACAGCCGGTAACGGCAATCTACATACAGATAAAACGACCTCACATTATTCAAAACCAAAACTGCAATCAGTGCCATAACAATATTAAAAAAATAAAACGACGAAGGAACGAAAACGACCCAGAATGAGATCGACTATAAGCGAGGCTATACGAGAAACCATATCAGGGCTGGCTCATAAAACATTTCAATATCGACACTGGGGACACACAAAAAAAACTGCTATTAATGAAGAAACATGCGTTGACTTTCAAAATACCGCGTACTGCATAGGTGGCGCCACAAAACAGTCGGGAATGCTTCTTTCTGAACTTTGTTGAAAAACATTGACAAATTTACATTTGTTGTGGTGATACGTTTTTAGTTTTAGGTTAATTGCACCAACGCCAAAACACCTGCATTGTCACAAATCCTTCGACCGACATTATACAGGTGCATATTCTATTTTAGAGAGCGCCTTCTTAACAAAGCAAGGGGCCCAATTGTTTCAGTTGACAATCTCGCAAGAAGCAAACGAATTTAGCAATGACAATAGTACAAATTCTCCTAAAGGGCACCTTGATGACGTCACGCTCGAACAAGTAGTCCATTGTCCTTGAAGGTTGTCCATGAACCAGAACCCGAGGAACGTGCGTAGGAGGCTATTCAGTCCAGTTTTGCAGGATTTTCTGCCCCCGCCCCACATTTCGTATGAACCCCTGGGTGCAAGGGGGATGTCCATCACACACATCTCCCTCTCGGATCTACCCCCTACCTCACACATTTTTTTCTTTGGGAAAAAAAGAAGAAAAAAAAGCCCCACCTCTTGGCATTCCAACAGTCCCTGTACTTAAGATGGCAATCCCTTTATCTTCTCTGGGTAACAGCTTAAGGGCATCATTTTTTTTGTGTGTAACTGAACTTAAGACAACCCGGTGAGTAGGACCAGTTTTTCCGCCCCCAGGTAGCCAACATTCGCCGGGTAAAACGAGGGTAAAAACGGTTCGAGGTGCCAAGCTGTCTGCCGAATTCGGAATCTCGCCTTTGACCCTTTTTTTTTTCTCCCTCCGAACGCCCAACTGCTTCTACTAATCTGGTATCATGGAGAACCAGATGCAGTTTTATTAATGAAGTGAAACAGATACAGTCCGGGTACATGTGTCAATGTATCGGGTTTAACACGAATACTATTACTATCTAGTGTTGATCAAGCTTTCACTTAAAAAATGATGAAAATATCTGCTTTTGAGATCAACGACAACGATAATATTGAAATCATTTTTATGGTATCGATTTTTCGTTCCAGTTGAAAAAAAAAAACATACATGAGTTTATCTATATTGCTAGACTAGATACTGAACACATCTAAAATACATGCACCATAAAGACCATGAATTGACAAGTTCTGCCAATATATGCCAGTGCCAGTCCAAATGTATTTGGCATACGCGCTTGTGTGACCATATATAGGGGAGACCGGGGCACAGTGGTACAACGTCTTTATAAAATCAGGTTTTATCAGCAACCCAATGCTTTTGATTTGCAAAGAAGTTGTACGCAGCACTCTTTCATTAACCAAAATTTCTGCGATCTGACTCAAGTATAGAAGAAAATATTTGCAGTTAAGTTTTTGTTCTTGAAAAGTAATTATTCAACTCACAATTGGATTTTTATTCTAGGTCTAATTATAAAACATTAGTAATGCTGCAATATACCATTGACGAGTGTATATAACCAGCTGTAATTTCAAACTAAAGTTTATGTTAATTAGACATGTGGTCACCTGTAAGGCCTTATTCAAATAACATTGGTTATACGGGGTACAGTGGACCACAACAATATGGGGTACAGTGGGACATGTTTCAGCATACCCCAATTAATGTTTTTGGGAAATATTTGTATATTTTCTCATTAATCTCATTATTTTACCCCATGCCATGCCCCAGTATAGGGGCACAGTGGGACAGTCTGCGCAACCAGCTTTAATCTTTTATAGCCAAAAAAACTAGTAGCTCTAAAACGATGACAAAATGCATACAGACCCTGAAGGTTTATATATTACTGTGTTATTCTTTTAAAATGCTACAAGTTGAATATTTTCCCCCCCAAAAAAAATGAATTCTAAAAAGTTACCCACTGTGCCCTGGTCTCCCCTACTACATAACCGTGCATGCTAAACGTCAGTTCTGTGTTATTTACTTCAAAATGTAGCAAAATGCTCAAATACTCGAGTCTGAATACCTAAAAACTGTTTCTATACATGAAAAGCAGAAAGTGAAATTTTTCCCCAAAATGTTACGAGCGGTTTTTGAACCTGGACCAAGTAAAGAGTCTGCTCCATCCAAATGCACGACAATTCGTGTCTAAATTCAGAATCCGCCCCCAAAGTTTACGAGAACAATTAAAGACGATCTTTTGCGTGAGGAGGGGTTTGGGGGATCCGGGTTCTGTTGTTCCCCCTTTCTCTTCCCACGCAGTTATTACTAAACAACATTAGCGATTAGCTCCTTGTTTTCCTCCTCGCACACAGTCTGTCCCCCTACGTGAAAGGCAAGCATTTACCCCCTCATTTTTTCCCCAACTTTCATATTTCGCAGATACGAAGCCAAAGGGGGAGTCGGCCATTACGGTTGCGAGTAATTCTGGTTATCAGATAAGTGCTAATGGCTGGGCACATAAAAGCAACCATAAATGAAAGGCATCTGGTTGTGAAGATGCCAACTCCATAATGAAATTTTACCTCTCCATCTCGTTCCGCCGGGGCATTAATGGCGCTGGATCACGTGACGAACGCCATCCCATTGACAGGGGTACTAAGTTACGCAGGAAAAAAAAATTACATAAAAGGGCGCGAGGGGGGGGGGATGAAGGCAGTAGCCGACATGGCGCTAGGGGGCCAACTTATCGAAACTGATACGACAATTGTGGGGAGATCATTACGAGCAAAGGTCAAAGTTCACTGCAAGTGCGTCGCGAGGGCCCAATGCACCAAACTTCGATCGATAGGCAGTTGACGCCCAATTATGAATTAACGACCCATTGACTTAATCGGAGGTTACGTTAGTCTATTCCCCATAGACTTTGGGATTTGGGGGGGCACCCTGTATAAATTAGCTGCATACAGGGTGCGTCTGAAGTCCATCTACTCCACTCATCTAGCTGTTGCTTGATGCAGTCGAGATGAGATTCGTACTGGAAATATGCAATAAAGTTTCTGCAACAAGTACTCTTTGTTTTCAAAAATAGACACATTTGAATACATAAAAGTCTAGAAACAGCAAGAATGTCTAGAAGCCCACCCTGTAGCCTGTGTACCCATACAAAATTCCAAACATTGGTGATAAATCATCTAAAAGATCCTTGCCAATGGCCATGAAGCACACCTGCCTGACAGTAGGATACACGAATCGGTGCAATTGCCCCCAAAGGGTCCATTTTTAATGCCCTAATCTGGCACCCCCTCAATATGTGCTTCCCAGTACCCCCGGAGCCGAATTTCGCACCTAATTTCAGTGCGGGGTAGAGCAATAGCAATAAAAAAGGTGGCAAAATGTATTCAAAAATGGTGTTAAACCTAAGTCTTCCATTAAGCCCTCCAAGATAGATTAGTCTTCTTAACCCCCACCCCCTCACACAAAGCCCTCGGATTAAGTGCGATGGTCCCCGCTTGTGCGACTGATCACAAAACAATGGGTTTATTTTCTAGGGGCATTGTTTCCACAACACCTTTTGGTTTTCGCCCATTGCACAGTCAACGGCCATAAGCCACCCAGTTTCAGCGGGGGAAAAAACCCTTCCTGGGACACGGATTCAACAGGGCTTAAAAGCCAGGCAACAAGTGAACATCGCCCCCCCTTTGGTCCATGCAGCTGCATGAAGCACAATTGGAAACTAAAAGTAGAAATAAAAAAGAAGGGGATGGGGGAGGTTAATGGGCCTCTTGATTGATGGGTCAGCAAGCGGCCAGATATGGAAATCCATTCTGGAATATAATGCCACTCGGGGATCCCCCTCTTTATAGCATTCTTCGATTCCCAAATTAGGCATAATGAACCCTGGGACCCCCTGAAATTTATTTAGTCATCGATTTTGCATGCCTTGAAAATCAGCTTTCGATGACTCAAGTGCTGAAAAAAAGGAAGAATTTGCTGAGATTTTCGAGACTAGCCAGCATAAACAACACAATAGCTGCATGGTCATATCACGGATTTCATCCATGCTAAAACCAAATGGGATGAAATTAATTACAGCACCATTACAGAAATTTCGTCGAAATCAACCAAGAAGAAATCCATTCGGTGACCACATTATCCTATTCCAAAAAATATCAAGTTTTAAACGCAGATGGGTACAAAAAATATCAATAAAATATAAATATGTACATTTTTAAAAAGAAATACATACTACATCTATTATTCAGTTGCGGGTAGGAAGTAAGTCGTGGCCACACACCATGTTTACAAAGCAAATCAATTTCAAAACATCGTAATATGATAAATAAGAAATAAAAATTGAAATTTTCTCCAAAACTCATGAATTTTCATGGCCATGCCGGACTTCTGCGCATTGTAATCACCGACCCGAGTCCGCCATGACGCTCATCGGTTATATCTCGAGGCGTATTCGTGACCATAAATCAAACATTTTGGTACCATTTCACCGCCATGGCCATTTGAAACGCAAAAGAGCCCACCAAAGCGAAACATCATAGCGTTTTTAAGCAGAATTTTGAAAAACCTCCCACGGCTTCTTGGAAAACGTTCAACCATTAAACAACAATCTTTCGGTTGAGCACCGGTCCAATCCAACATCGAAATTGCAACCTTTCCCGGCACGTTTAGGGTATATCCCTTCGACGGTTTGCTCAGGTGCAAAACCGCCCATTGCCGAAAAGTACTAAATCGGCAGCAAATATGCCCTTAAGGTGGTTACACCGACCCATGCACGTGCACACTCATAAACTCATTTCCCGCGTCTTTCATATAAGCCGCAGTCGGCCATTTTGCCTTATAGCACATTAGCACTGGTTGGAACAAAGATGGCCACCAAACATTTTTCTAAAGTTTTTCACATTTTCGGCCAGATATTTCATATAGGATGCTACCAGAGTTGGGTCAAAATTCAGGAAGCGAAGTAAAAATAAAATAAAAAAAACCCCACACGACACGATGACGTCACCGTGCCCGTCGTTTTTAATCTACGCGTATTAAATCCATCGGTTGTCGTATATCGGGAGGGGACATCAATTATTAATTCAGATTCTTGCACGATGTTAAAAGCTGCGTTTATTTATGAATTGCTGCTCCCGCCATCTATCTTCTTCTCCTAATGCAATATTGATATGACACGATGCTCTCAGACACGCGAAAACGCAGCGCCGATATAGATTCACCTCTAATGCTATTTCAATGAAATAAAGCTCCCGGATCAATATGGACACAAGTATGGAGAAATGTTATTAAATTCGAGACGAAATCCGCTTTTCCTAGAGCTCAAACACACTGGAGAGGAGGACTTTAGACGCATTTAAATAAAATGCACTGGCTTAAGCACGGAACTACATCGCCTAGCCTTTTAGCACTCCATTCATGCTAAACGCCCCTATCTTCGGCTAAAAAAAACACAAAACAAAACCATGGCTAAATCCTTTTTAAACGCTATTTTTCCTTGTGAAATGGCTGGTGATCGAGTTAAATCAATGGATTTTGTCAGTGTGTGTACGTCCATATCTCAATCCCGCCAACCATCAAACTATCCCCTGATTCTGAGTCTGAGTGATATCCCCATATCATTTAAAACAATTCGTTTTAGATATCCGTCCATAGATGGCGATGCGAGTTGCGGTACAGGCAGCTCTATGGCATCGAATGCGACGCCATCTTTGGGTAGAAGACATAAGCGCTGAGAAATCGAGGGATTAAATCAGTAGCACTGATCACATTTTCTAATCAGCAATTTACAGAAATTCTGGAATATTTGTATTAAAAGAGCTAAACTTGAAAGGGCTTTCACGAAGTCCTGTCATCTCTAGGCCTAAACATGCGGAAATGTCTGCATACGTCCAGAGAAGCCAAAACTTTGGGAATAATCAGCATGTTGAGTTTAAGCAGAACAGTACACTTTGTTCTTCCGCTTATCCACCGCTTTTCTTAATTGGATAAACAATGCCTGACCGCATGACGAGACGCTTGCCATTAATTGAAAATTCCCACCAGGGGGTGCTACGCCTCGCCAGATAAATTTTATCTCCACGGCAGATTTTGTTGACTGGCCCGAATCTAAACATGGAAATTGCGCAAATGAAGCAGCGTGCGTACACAGTCAAAATATTGAATAACTAACCCCGTTTCGTTTAATATCGCGGAAAAATAAATATTCATCGTGATATAGCGAGCAACGGTGTGAAGGAATTTTGCATAGAACTGCGAGTGTACAGCATATATATACACGTGTTTAGGGGAGGATCTCCCATTTCTTAAAAAAATAATGCCTGGAAATTTATTACTGCGCTAGGCATAATTCAATTACTCGCTTATGAATAAAAAGTCCATTTATTTATATGCAATGTTTAACGGTGGACTACATCCATTTGTTTATCTTTGTAATTACCAGAATATATATGCCACGATCGAAACACCATTATACACGTTGGCGCACCACGGCCAGGATGAAATATTTGCGTGGGAATGACCTTTTGATACACTTTTTAATTTTTCTCCTTTCGGAAAAGTACGCTTTAACCGGAATTCAAAGAGCATTAGGCCCACTCGATCATTAATTTCGATTAAGACACGCCCCCACGCCAGGAACGAGGGTCGCCCATTAATATTGGAGTTTTCCAAATCCAGTAAAAGGAATTAATAAAAGTCTATCGATAAACATGTATGAATAAGTTTGACTTATACTTTAGGCTCTACCATGTATAAAGTGTAAAAGATAATTTGCTCAATGCACATGCTCATGCTCAAGAGCACAATCTCCTCATTTCACATAGCGCCTACATCACAATTACTTGTGTTTGAAATGCAGACAACACAACGCTAAAATTATGAACTTTTCCCGGATATTTAAACAATATACACATATTTCTAAGCTTTTCTTCAGAGCAAATGCTTTTGGATTTACCCGTCATCGCCAAAAAATCTGAATAAAAAAGCAATCAAGGTAAGCCTCAGCACTTCCTTTCACCCTGGGGAACAATTGCAAAACTAGCTTCGACACAAATTAGGGATTTTGGATCAAAAGAAAAGAGCACACACCCCAAAAATTAAATTACTCAATTTTTGAGGATATGGGTTGAACCACTACTCACTCTTGCATTTTATATTATAAACAACCCCACTTTTTTTTGCTAACGTTTGTATACACGGACAGACAAAACAATTTATTTTCGCATATATTCAGAAACCACTTCGACCTAGGTTATATATTCTAATGCAAAATTTGCAGAAAAAGCAGCGTGGGTAGCTCGCAATTGTTATTTAGAAATGACACTGACACATAATGTAAGGTTGCGGGGTAGTGTGTAGGTGTCTCCACCGCAAAAATACAGCTTTTGCTTTTTTGGTCCGGATTAAGATATGTCAGTGGAATTTAAAACAGCCAGAAAAAGGTCAGTAGAGAAAAACGAATTAATTCGTATAAGCCTACAAACAAACAAACTAATATAAAAAACTCAAAACTTTTTCGTCTATGTATTACATGCATGAATACCAAGTCCATAAACACAAAACAACAAAGCTATAGAAAAACTTTATTTTTTTAAATCATCTGAGCACTTTATGAGAGACCTCATAACAAGCTTTCCTTAAGAAAATTAAGATCTAACATTGGTCTGTACTTCAAGAAGCTCGCCCATAAAATATGGCCCCCATTACCCAGAATGCACTACACCCGGGCAATCGAATAAGAATATGCAAGTACAGGCACGTTTGGGCCCTTTTGGCGCGCTTGACAAAGTGAGGCAATTGGGGGGAGCGCCGTAGGGTTTCGAGCGTAAATTTAATCTGTGAGCGACATGTTGGCCAGAATTGATTACCCACCGTGGAGGTGACTTCATTGCTAGTTAATCACCGTGAGAGACAAGGATATCATGATTTATAAGGACTAATTGCGCTAACGCATACATCATCGAGACGATTTTAATGCAACCCACAATTTAATTAAGCAGCGATGCGCATTTAGTTCGGAAGCTGCGACAAGAGGGAGAACAAAGCGAAAACTGCTAAAGGGAATTTCCCTCGCAGTCAATATTAAAAAAAGGGAGGGAGACGTCACGCGAAATCGCGAGAAAATACGAGAAATATGGGGTGTTATAGCTTTCAAAGTTTAGTCTCAGGACTACTTTAAACCCTTCCCCCAAAAACACCCTTCATAAATCTTTAAAATGACAAAGGGTTCCAAAGAATTTTTGTTGACGTGCATGGGAGATTTTATCTAGCTATATTTTCTAAAATATTGACTTCTGATTTCCATTAACAATAATACAGCTATGACATGTATAAAAATGCAAATTTTGACCTCGCAGACTCACTGAAAAAAAAAATGGGGGACCCTGAGGACCAAACTGCAGCCAACTCAATTTTTAAAAGAAATTTCATTTTCTTGAACAGCTATAGGTATTGGTTTAATGAGTGACCTGTCAAAAGCGAAATCAGAGGGGGAAAATAACCCAAGAAAAATGGTCAATTTTTGTTTTTGTTTTTTAAACTTACCTTAACAATGAAATGTTAAAGACGAAATTAGCAGACAAGATAATAGAAATTTAATATCGAAACAACCACTGGCAAACATTATAAAGTTAAATGTCAATTTGTGCCCCAGGCATTTCCTGATCTTTTTTTGGGGGTGGATGAAGGGGTGGAAAAAGGTGGGAATGGGAAGGAGTTATGGAGTTCCGAGTCAGGGTCAGTGACCGAAGAAATCAGCTGACTCCAAGATATATAATTAAGGTATTTATTTTAAACATCGTCCGAGTACTTGTTTTGATTAGTAATATTAGACCCAGGGAAAGTTAAAATTCGTGCAAGAATGTATTGATTAGTTGAAGGTTGTCGTTCATCAAATCATAATTAGATGCAACCCAATGTTTATATAAAACGTCGATTAAAATTTAAAAATGCAAGGTGCTAATATTGTCCACAAAGTAAAAATAAACCACAATCTTTAAACAATGTCAATATATGTGGAAAATGGTGCAACTGATCATAAAGTTATCATAATTATGTTACATTGTACACTACAGCACTACTTATTCTGCCAGCAATTTTTTTATCGTACAGAATAAGCCTAGTCGTCTACATCTAAGTTATATCGATTTTTTAATATTTTAATGACTCCCAATTACTCGTGGAATTTCAAATACCTATCAATTTTGTGTAGTTGCTAATTTCAGGAAATAGGGTGAGCAAGCCACTCATTATGTCAGATTGTGACAATGGCTATAATACTGCAAGAAACAGTGCTTGTTCATGGATGTATAAATGCAATTACGTTCGTTTTTGTATTCAACAAATGAAAAAAAAGGAAGAAAAAAAAATGAACTTACACGTTGAATAAAAAAACCGAAACACAAATTCATCAATTCCAAAAACAACGATGGGGAAAAAATCCCTGACATTTTTGGGAATTAGGCGAAGCGACTAATTCTAATAAAAACAATTTCTGGTCATTTCCTCGATGCTTTCGCAATTTGCACTCAGGATTATAAAAAAACTGTAATAAACTACTTAAAAATGTTCCGCTCGGTTTGCTTCTTATTAGGCTTTTGACGAAAGATTCATTTTTCATCTAAGTTTGTACCCAAAATCCCGATGAATTAATGATTGCCAAATTTACCTTTTACAACAAACAAAAAAATGGCTGCTCCTCGACCTCTTTTCAATTTTTTCCACTTTTTTGTGGAAATCAACAATTTTAATGTTCAGCAAACAAGAGTTATTAATCTTCGTCCTTGTTGAATGTTTTTTTTTTCCAGCAGTTCAACGACGGAATACTAAGTTGCAACATTTCCAATTGGATTACCTCACCCACACCTAACACTAGCTAGTATAGTTAGTGAAATTTCAAGATGGCTGTCGAATTGACATAAAATAGTAACAGATCAACTTTATTGAATTTTCAAAATTTTAAAGTAACTTTCCCTAATAACTGAAAATACAAACACACACATCACATATTGAGTTTAACA
>JAQGAE010003879.1:0-13755 GCA_034696685.1 Julus scandinavius
AAGTTACGAACTCGTGAAAACAAGTTACGAACTCGTGAAAACAAGTTACGAACTCGTGAAAACAAGTTACGAACTCGTGAAAACAAGTTACGAACTCGCGAAAAAAAAAAAAATGCGAACTCACGAAAAAAAGTTGCGAACTCACGAAAAAAAGTTGCGAACTCACGAAATAAAAGTTACGAACTCACTAAAAAAAGTTACGAACTCACTAAAAAAAGTTACGAACTCACGAAAAAAAGTTACGAACTCGCGAAAAAGAAAGTTACGAAATATTCACATATATTTCGATATAAAACAGTAAATATTTATTTATTTATTATTTATTATTATTCATTGTAACAAAGTTACAACAAAACAGCTTCTTTAAAATATACTTCTTTAAACTGTTTTAATTATTTAATTAGGTGACATTTTAGTGTGGACGTTCAATATATTATATATTATAAGTTTTTAAATGTTTCAATTTTCCCTTTGAGGAAAAGTCCCCAACTAGTGCAATTTGGAACAGGCGAATGCACGATTTAACGAGTGTCCCCTGTTCTGGAGCAATGGCTCCAACATCGGATGTTTCTCTGTAGAAGGGGAGGGAAAAATCCCTTCAACTGGCCACAAATTAGCCATGACTCACCTCAGTTTGAGTAGCCAAGCATCAAATTTTGAGCCCATGATTCGGAGGCGGAGTTGTTTGCATGGATGAAACTTACCTGGAAGACCCCTTATGATCTGGAGCAATTCAGATCTAAAGGGTTACTCATCACAAGGTAGCTAACCTTGTTTCGCAATCGAGCCTTTGCCCCATTCAATTCAGCGCCAAGGAGAGAATTTGCCAAAAAACCACCCATTAAGCATCATAAACAGCATCAAAACTATGTTATTTTCATAACTTCACTATCGTTATTTCATAATAAAACTGTTCAGAAATTACATATCGGGCCTTTCTTTCCATTATAGTGTATCATGTGGAAAACAAGCCACTTTTTAAAGGGAATGGAAATTTTGAAAAAAGTTCACTTTCCCTTTGCTTAGATTCGTTAATTACGTTAATCAGAGTTTGATGCAATGGATTAAAAAGTTGCCAGACTACTTGTCTGTTTGATAAAATGAGTCAAATTAAAATTACGCCTGCGAGCGACATGAAATTGCATTTTTTTAATTACTATACAAAATGCAGTAGCTGTAATGTTCAGACGTTCGTAAATGTGATTTAAACTTAAACGAGGATTAGTTAATAAGTAGTGCACGTGCAGAAATCAGGTCAAGCTTGCTCAGCAGATTGATCCACTCCACCTTAAAATATATCAAAATTGCCAGAAAAATAAAAAAATACATCATTGCAAAATACAGTCAATGAGGTAATTTAATACAAGTATTGCTTCACCTAATCGAAATTTAGGTTTATACCTTCAATATTCTAGTTAAACATTTTTAGTAAAGCTTGTTCACATATTAACTCTGGTGGTGAAATTATATAGGGACATGCATATATTATATTCCATATAAAAATTTTTGAAAATATATATAGAAATATATGATGTTTTATATAGATGTATGGAAGAAATTGTGGTTTTTATTTCTCAAATCGTATATTTATTTTCTGGAATATATTTCCATAAATGCCCAATCTTATTAAGAATTTTTTTTACAGGATGCCCAACAAAGTTTCAGCGATTTAGCGGACACACTAAACCATGACTAAAACTGTCGCGGCACACCATTAGGGACGTTGTTTTAATTTCTCATTTCTCTATGAAATAAAAGAAAAATCAAGTTATAAATATTAACAATTATCGTTAAATTGTTAAGAGATTAAAAAGAAAACATTGTTTAAATAAAAAATTTTAAACCTGCACCGGCCCAAACATTAGCGACACATCTGAGGACCCTAAAGCTGGGTCTCCACTGAAGGCATCTCTCAAACACTACACAAACCTGAAACAATGAATACATCAACATGTTGCTGAATGCTGAGGTGTATCCACCAAAAGTTGATCGAAAAATTGAACAAATGTGTCCAGTTTAAGTAAGATAAGGCGCTTCATAAAAGCGCCTTACCAAGTACACCCATATCTCGCTTTACGGCCTAGATACGTTGTGATTTTCATTTTTTTTCCTTCTTAAACGAAGTGAAACCCATAAGTTGTTTTACTGTTAGCCAAATCCGACTTTGTTTGTGAAAATTGGGGTAACTTATCACATTTCTTGGCCAATTTCTTTAATTACAGCATTTTTTTGGGCCGTATAACGAAACATAGCGGGCCGTACATCAAAAAAGGGCCATAATTAAAAATGGCCGTTATAGCGAAATGCCGTATAACGAGGTATATGTGTATTGAGGTCCCGCAGGAAGCATATTCTATGGTTCTGGCAACAAAAAACGTCATAAGTTTGCTCAAACATCACAGTAGGCAAACTTTTATTCCTTATTTGTTTAAGCAAACCATGTTGCCTCAACATTGTTGACAAATCATTGCAACTGTGGTCAACATTGTCGCTGAAAAAGAGTATAGCCATTGTAGACTTTCACTTTTCAGAATCTTGAATTGAATCAGAAAAAGGACAAGAGGGATTTTCCCTTACTGAAACCGATGCGTAGACGAGTTTTCCAGAGATCCAGCCCGAAGGGAGGGGCAGGACCCAGTGTGGGGGCAAGTGGCTCTTAAAAAATTAAAAATCTGTTAAGACGAGTTACCCCCGCAGGAGGGGTTTCACGGGGAAGAGAGAGTGTGTGTATGTACAGGAGAACCCGTACTAGGTGCAACAACAGGTAGTTAGTCTTTTGGTAGCGAATGAGATGAAGGTTTTTTTTTTAAATCGGCTGCTAGGCGTCGCCTTATTCGCCGTTGGCCCCCCTCACAAAAATCTCGCTCATTTCGGTGCTAGTTGCCTATTCACTCACTACACGCTGGCCACTCTTCTAGGCACGCTTCGATGACAATACAAAAATCAAACCAATTTTAATTAATTCGAGAGATTTTTTTCCCAAAATTTCATACTAAAAAAATTGCCCAAAAAACGCACTACCACGTGCCTGGAGCTTATCCGGAGCTTAGCCGAATTAGGCTAATTGGGATTGAGAGACAAATATTGACCGAAATAGCCATCGGTCAAGCGGTCATTTTGACTAGATTTTTTTATTATTAATCCTGCCGTTTAATTGGCCCGATTTTTATCAAATTTTCCAATTATAGTACTTCAGTCGGCGAGTGTTCTCCCAACAGTAAACAGTGATTTGTGTCCAGGATTTTTGGGATTTTGGTGAATCTTTAGTCGATTTGTCGACAGTTTGTGCTTCGTACCCTTCGTGTGGTGACACTACGAATTCAAAGATTACTACCAAATTACCGGACTACTATTCCTTCACATCCTATCTTTATAGGGAAGAAAACACCAACGAAGAAATTAACAAGTTTTTCGTACATTGCATGGTAAGTCCACACTATATTTTCATTTTTTTCCCCCTTTAAAAATACTATGTTTGTACTTTAGTTTACAACTTTACTCAAGATGAAAACTTGGTGATAAATTTTACTTGTGCGAATAATTTAACTTGACATGATTATTCGGTCGAACTTGTTAGGAATAACATGATTGGAATTTCAATAGCAGATTTAACAATGAGAAATACATGTGCCAAATTAAGTGAAACTTTTATACTGAGTTTTGATAAGATTAAATTGAATTTTATGCAAATAAAATTTTAAAACCGATTTATTTTTCGTGTTACTTGACGTTTTATATGGAATGAAAACTACTGTATATACATATATTTTTGGTATATATTGGATTGGGAACTGAACCTATATCTGAATTTTATCCATATTTTAGCCATTCCTATATCAAAGATGATGCTCGGAAATTTAGTCCTAAATCCTAAAATAAAAAATTTAATATATACATTTGATACATTATATTTACCATTTCATTTGTGGAATTTAAAAATACAGGTGTATATGATGTGGTATATACTGTATAATGTTAGGTATGATTTCACGAAAATAGCTATTTCTTGAAACTAACAAGTGTTTTGAAGTTTGACTGATTACTTTTAAATAAAATTTAATTTGACACTATCATATATATTTTTTTAATTTTTAACATTGTTTGTATATTGTTTGTGACCCTCTTATTTCAGCCATATGATAAAGTACATTTTCCCCTTTCTTCGTAATCATTCTAAAAGCTGATTTTAACACCCCATAAACCTACAAATTCGAGTAGCCACCACCACCGGTATCGTAATTTGCAATTCTAATGTGAAAAGTTTTCGTCGAATTAGGCCTAACGCAGCATGCGAGAAAATTAATTATTAAATGTTATTTAGGCCATACTTTTAACTACGCAACAGCAGCGTTTCAAAAAATCAGAAACGAGGCACGCACATTGACGAAATCGAGGTACATTTTCCTTAATTATAAAAAAAAATTGGCGGTATACGTGAGTGGAGAAAGCAAATTATTTTCTCGAATTATTGTGCAACCCTGTATAGTATTATTTATTTATGTTTTCCTGCTTTTAATTAGTGTTGAGTTGAAAAGTTATAATTGATGAGATGTTTCCTAAAGATTGATTTCCTATCTGTGAAACTATCCAGTAAGCTTCAAATGTTCCATCTCAAGCAGTTTCTGAAATCTTATATGTAGTATCCAAAATGTACTCAAACGAATTAGGATCTTCCTCGTATGTTTTTCATCACATTCTGGACATCTTTTCACCATATCGCATCCTTATGTTTAGTTTTACAGTCTGAAAGATGTTATCTTTATACTGTATAACACGACAATTTTGCATAAAGAGGCTCTTACAAAAAAACAAAAAACCGAAATTCGCATATTCACCATTCTGGAAGTGAAAATCCAAGTTAGCCGCCGGTCAAGCCATGGCTCATCTTTATAGCTTAAATTCGGACACATTTCACCATAGGCAAGCAGTATTAATGACTTCCTAAACTCGTGGGGGGGGGGCCTTAAGGGGAATTGAGGTAAAATTAACAGAATTCTTCTCATTAGAGAAATTTAAGCACGGTCTTCAACCGCTGTTTCTCGTCTGCCAGAGATTTGTGAAGTGCCATGAAAAATCCTTTTGTTGTGTAATTAACGAATCCCTGCATGAATCATGTTAATTTAACGACTGAGGATGTTCTATTAGTAGCACCAAAAAAAAATGTGATGACCACCAGGTGATTCTACGCTTTATGATCAGGATGCCACTAATGAAATTTCGGGTAAAAAATGATTTAACGCTTCAGCGCTTAGCTTTAATTGCTGTTTAGTGAGAAATACAACAGATGACGGCACGTGGCACGAGGGGGCGTGATGGTCGACCGCGAATACCACCGTTGCGAAAAATTCATCGCTACAGCTTACGGGAAGCGCCATAGTGGAAACGTCCATGCAAAGGTGACGTTTTAAACGGTTTTTGTCAACTTTTCGCGATTTTTAGGTACAATTTTGGTCAGCTCGGTACCTTTAACGTATTCTGCGGTCTGTGACGTTCATTTCGACACCCATGAAGACTGGGTTATGCCCAAAGGTTACAATGAAGTACATTTGACAAAACAAGGGGGCGTCACCGACAACCGTGCACGCACGTGGAAGGTTTCCGTTTTTTGCAGAGTAGTCGAAAGTTTCGTGTCATGGGGTGCTTTTTTTTAAACCATTCAAACTTTTTAGATTCTATACTCACAACAATCAGTATGCTGTTCACGATCGTCAACCAATAACCAATGTTTACCACGATACATGCTAATTAACATAAAAGCTTTCTTTGGCCAATGTCCTGCACATTGAACTGTCTGTGTTTCTGAACGTTAAGTACATGCAACATTTTACAAAGCATCAATATAAAGCTGGTTTTAATGGCTTACCTACAATCTGTTGTTGATTTATTAAACATCCTCGTTCATCGTTGAATGTGCAATATTGAATTTTCACACCTGAAATATAAATAGAAAAATATGAAAGTTATTTTGAAACTATTAGGGTAAAAATGAAAAATTTTAAATCATTCAATTCAACTCAGTACCCTACAGTCAGCAAATAAATGACATATGGTAGGGGGTACCCAATCATTTCAGGAGAATGCTCCTTTGTAAGTAGTGACTTGGACATTATTGTTAAATTAAATTTAGCGAGAGTGTAGCACTTCTGTCACACTCGCGGAATATTTGTAATCGCCCTTAATAAATCTGGCTGCCCTACGCTGGACCATCTCTATATCCTTAATATGAACCATCCTGTGAGGGTTCCAAATAGGAGCACAATGGGCGAGTTCAGAGACAATCCCCGGGAAGTATCAATCACTAACCACTTTCCTGAATGCTCTGGGAAATCCCCGATGAGTCTTCCCCGGGATCCATTTTTCTCCCCACAAAAAATCGTCGATCACTACTGATCACTTCAAAATGGCGAAATACAAAACTGCTTCACAAAAAGTGTATGGAATAATTTGTATGGGCCAAGCAGACGAATTATCAATCAGCTAGGCGGGAAACTGCATTTTAGTACTTTAACAGACGATATGCAGTCGAAAATCCTGGTAGTGTTCCCACAGCGGTCACAGCCATTCTTTCTGGGAGTTTATTCTGCTACTAACCGATTACTTCCCAGGAGTGTCTCTGAACGTGCCCAATATTCCAACATAGGGCGAACCAGAGTTGCGGAATCAGTTTCCTTTACATTGTCCGCACATTCTCGAATAATATCAACTTTTATTTTGTAAAAGTGTCAACTATGGTATTTGTGATAAACGATAAAATTATTTGTAAAACCGTATTTACATATTGTCGTATAATTTTAATTGGCTGATGCAAAAAAATAATCTTTAATATATTTAAATAAACATGCTTTCAAATATGTTTACATTGTAACATTTTAAGCAAGGATAGCCAAAAGCTGTACTGATATATACTTTATATCCTTCTTAAAGTGTGCAATAAACTCATTATAGGCACATGTACATAAACTACCAAATTAAAATATTTTAAAACTTAAAATATTTTCTGTTAGTTTTAGGTAGACAGAACGGTGCACATTTTTGACCATAGTGAGCCCTGAGAAGGGTGTTACTGGACGATTTTAATTGTTCCTTTCGCCCATTAGCAAAAGCCATTGAAAAATCCTCTTAGCCTGTAACAGCCATGGCCAGGGGGGCGAAAGTGTGCAAAAAGTGAATTAACCTTCAGCGTCTGGCAATGCACTACCTTGCCTCACCTTTGTGCATTAAAAAAAAAGTTACTCTCAGCATATCTAATTGCGAGCACTTGGCAGGTATTCGTGTTGCATCCCCGTGCCTTACAGAAACACTATTAATTATTTACGATATTTTATTCACGAAAAAATTAAGCCGCCTTGGAAAATTTTCCACGAAAAAAAAGTCAATAACCCTCGAGGACAGACTGGAAATCGCCAAAATTTCCCTGAAGTGTCCAAATATATCATTGAAATGTAACAGGGGGTGGGCTCACTCTAGGAGATGGTTAGTGGAAAAAGGACCCGCCACCTGGTGGTAACTGCGTCGTAAATTCACAAAAATATATAAGTCAAAAAATTGCTTTCTCGAATTCATAGCTAGTAGATCAGAGAATTTATAATTGAGGACAATGGGTAAGCTCTTATTTTGGCCACCCTCCTACCCCCAGGGTGCGTTAACCTGAATTTCACTTTTATGAACAAAATATTTTACAAAAAAAAATATATTATAATATTATACTAAAAAAGCAGTGACTTCGTGTTCAGCGTTGTATAGCAGTGATATGAACTTGACATTTGATTTACATTTTATACGACGAGATTTCTGTAAAGAGGTGGCGGAACATGCACATACGGACGCAGTGCCATCTAGGGGTAAAAAACAACACTACTGTGAAACAAATCTCGAGAAAATGTATGCCAATGCTACTTGGATTTGTTTTTTATAATTTTATCTTTGACCCAATCGCGTGTTGGTTTAAGTAGTTTATTTATGTTATGTTAGCCTAGTTTACTCGTATACTAGTTTATTGTTAAAAATCACTGCTTTTACCTTGAATTATTAACGATGACAATAAGCGTAAAAAGAAGTATGGCAGTCATTGTACCTGAAATGTACAGCAATTTGCAGTAGAATTTACTAAAAACAATCGTATGTAAAATACAATTTTGTTCACATCATGATGATGCAATCATTCCAGCTAGTATATTAAAACTAACTGAAATGAACATGATTTTGTGCGAAAATGGTGTTACAGAAACAATAGCTGTATTGTTTTTCACTGACAATAACTGTTAAGGTTAATATACTGACAGGGAAAATTTCTACAAGTTAGGCTATTTGTACATGTAGTACTACTATAAATGTGAAAATTTTGGCATCCAGTACCCGGGTATTATCAATCAAGGTATACGAAATATTGTCGTCATTGTCAAAGTTTGAAGTAAAATCTGACAATATGGGAACTCAAACAGACCTCAAAAGTTTCGCACATGTCTGTAGTTAATCAGTTAATCGCGGCCCTAGTACATGTGCTGACCCCATTTTTAAAATGGCGCCTTCTAATTGGCTGGACCAACTGTAATGGGGTTTGCAGAAGTGCTGGTGAGAAAAAAGAGGGCTGCTAATTGTGCACTTGACAGGAAAGAGATTCGACTTGTGGACCATGGCAGAGACACTAAAGATACATTTCGTGAAATAAGGCGGAGCTTCATATTGGCTGGTACAGCGCTTTTGTCAACGTCTGTATTTCATGACGTATACACGATTTAACTAAGTGCTTTCAGTTTCGCAGACGACGTTTCAAAATTGAAAGCACGTGTTGCGATGCGCTACGCCATCTTATACAGACCTTGATAAAAGCGCCTTAACCATAGGACACATTTTTTCCTTTGATTCGGACCGCATCTTGAGCGATCGCCACGACACATCAGGAAACATCAAAATGTGTCAGAAAATGGCCGTTTTTGATACATGTCTCACGGACACTTCTGGACACATCAAGGTAGCATGTGTATCATGTGTCTTAATGTTTCTTTTGGAGCAAACGCACCCTAATGAGCATGCACACCATATGTGGGCCAAATGCAGATAGCCCAACTGCCCACTTGAAAAAGTCTGTTTGAGTACCCCTAAATGTTCTAACGATATTTAGCAGTAGACATGTGTCGTAATGTTAAAAATAAGACTACCTAACACAGTTCAAAAACAAGATAAGCTCGCTAGACTAGCTTTTTCTACCTGTGTCTCTGCAACGAAATATGAAAATAAAAATGTTATGTGATTCAGTCACTCCTCCTCTGGCCATTCGCGTTCTTAGGAAAAAGCTACATGGGGTTTTTCAAAAGTGAAAACGAATCTTCTGGGGGTGGGGGCAGCACTGGCGTTTTTTTTTTTTGTTTTTTTTTTGTCTTTGTAGGGCAATATTACATTACACGCAATGGCAGTTGGAGGTCTTTGTTAGGCGAAAGGACAACTCCCAAATATTATTTCTTATGCTGTTTGTTAAGGGGGACGAGGGGGTTAAGGGGATGAGGTCAACGAAGAAAAATTTAAATTCAAAAACTAAGCCTAACTTATAATACGTAAACGCACATGAGGTGCTTGATAAAATTAAGCTGGCATTAAAAACACGCCCACATAATACGCCAAATAATGACTGGTGTAATGTTCATTTTTACAATATCAAATTAAGATTTTTTTATAAAATAGCACAGGAAATTCTGATTCTAAAGCATCTCAATAAAAATCTTTAAAGGGTAAGGTTTTTACAAACTTCAAGGAACATTTCATATTATAAGTTTGGAACTTCCAAGTTTTCACATTTGAAATGTTTTAAAAAGAAATTGAAGTGTTTTCAGTTTAATTCCTTAAACTAAAAAATTGTTTAAAAACAAAAAATGGAAAGAATATATAACTTCAAGTTTTGAGTCATTAATATTAAAGGAGTTGATTTTATAATAGTGGTAAAAAATTGAATTGAAAGCAAATGCGGAAATAATAATTTTTGAATGGTTGAGAAATTTTGAAAAAAATAAAAGTTGTTTGTTGACTACTAGGAAAGGTATGTTTGGTTTACGCAGAGAAACAACTTTTTTGACAATTCAAGAATGCTGAAGTTTGTAAAAACATTAAAATGAAACTTTCACGGAGCGTCATTTAGCGTTAATTAAATGACGTAACCAGACGCTGGGAAGTCTATTAACGTTATCGTCTTCTTAATTATAGGTTGTTATTTATTAGCGTTTTTTAATATCTTAGATTTTAATTAGCCACCAAGTTTGCGGAAGAACAGAGTTAGATTTTCACGAATATACAGTAGTACTCTGACCAGGATTATGACCCGTGACTAAAAAAAAGATTTTTTCATTGTTTCAGCTCATTATAACCGGTGTCAGTGACCAATAACGTTAATCCGAGTTTGTTGCAACCCGGTATTGAAATAATATAAAACTTTTTTTGAAAATAGGTATTATGCGAAAAGGTGATAACCGCGCTGGAATTTAATGCTCGCGGGCTATCCTAGTTATAAAATGCAACATTTTTTTGTTTTGTTTTGTTTCAATTCTCACCAGGATGACAATGAAAGAGAGACAATGAAATGCAGCGTTGTAATATAAAATAAGAAAAAAAAATGTTTTCAAATGTTCGTTGGTTTTAGGGCATTGAATGCAAGGCTGGATACATATGATAAGCAGATAAGTTATATGAAATTTCAAAGCACCCAGACGCGAGAAATGCTATAAAAGGGAAAATAAATGTCGTACTGCTGAATAATATATGCAAATTTAACGTATAAAACAAGTGAGATTCACCTTTTCTCGACTTTTTAATCGTTGTTTTTACTTTTATTTATTTTCACTTTTTCTATTACGACTAGGGGTTAACAAACTTAAGCAACCAGATGCTATTTCTCCCCCCTTAAACAGCATTTGTCCACAGTATACACTTTGACCATTTCTTACCTATTTATTGACTTTGTGGCACACCTGTAAATTTAATAGGGGATGAGTCAAGTCTCCCTCAAGATATAACCCCTCGTGGAAAAATTATGTCATTTATATGGTCATTATCAGAATTTTGACATGGTCATAGATTAGTGTCCACTATCCATATTTTTACACTTATAATTTGTATGTACATTGTGTAATAACCAAAGTCAAATGTTTTATTCCATATATGGGCATAAACGCCATGTTTTCAAACATGAGTGCTTTCAAAAGTATTGTTCCATGTATACATTCAAAGAAATTTGTATAAATACAAGCATAACATTTTATAATAACAAAAATACCAACTTCTGGGATTCCTCACTTGGAAGTTTAGGAAGTGATCCCACATGGGGCGACCTATGTATACTTTTTCTGAATACGAATACATTAATAAATACCGCAATTTTCATCTAACCGCCATTTAAAATTGGTGCGGCGTGACTCGGTCATTGAAACCCATTGAATTCCGGATGAATAGGAAGCTATATACCATTGAAACCTACTGTATACCTTCGCCATAGAACTTTTAAGCCTGCTTTCCCACATTTCCTGTAATTCCTTAATCGATTTCCTTGAAAAAGGATTATTCGTAAACCTAGGATCTGCCCCTTTAACTGTTCTTATTCAAGTGTGATTATGATTGTAGATTTTTGGTGAACCGTATATAATTTAAAGTTTTCGAGTGGACATGGCCTTGCAACAAAGCAGCTGCTAAAAAACGGCTCAATAACTAAGTCTGGAAAACTACCTCAAGGGGCGCCAAAATGCATTGGAAAGACAAACTTTTTATCAAGTTGAAGGTTCTAAATTTACGTTTTCTTATATATTGTAGACAATTATGAAAATAACATATCGCCCATGTGTTTGTTTCTAAAGTGACACAAGTTTAAAAATGTTATTTTTGAGTTAACAACCCTATGTATTTCAATGGGTGAAATTTTAAAACACACTCACAGCCAATCAAAAAGAGATTAAATAAGAATAATAATTGTTTAAAATAGCTTGATAAATCAGCAATTGAAATTGATTGTCGTTTTTCACTTTGAAATGGTAGATTTTTTTTAAAATTAATAAACAAGTTTGAAAAATGTCCGCAGCATGAGAACGCAAATTAACGGACATTTATCAAACTTGTTTATTAATTTTTAAAAAATCTACCATTTCAAAGTGAAAAACGACAATTTCAATTGCTGATTTATCACGCTATTTTAAACAATTTTTATTTTTATTTAATCTCTTTTTGTTTGGCTGTGAGTGTGTTTTAAAATTTCACCCATTGAAAGGCAAAGGGTTGTGATCCACCTTAAGTAGCTTAATTTTATAAAATAGCCACACAATGGCGCTTGTGTCACTTTCGAAATTTCGTCTGGACCTCAACCTGTCCCAATTTAGAAAGTGGAGCATTTCTGTCACACTCGCGGAATGTTGCCCTTAACAAATCTGGCAGCCCTAACGCTTGGCCATCTCTATTTCCTGAATATGAACCATCCTGTGAGGGTTTCCTCTTCATAACGTTGTGAAATTTGCATTGAAAACGTTTTTTGTGTGTCCAGAAAACGAGACCTAACCCACGTCCATTGTAGCAACACCTTAAGAACGACTTCTGAACTTTCGTCGCATCGCAAATGTGCGATTTCGCCTTCACACCCTTGGATTAGCATACGTTTTGTAGTATGGTGTGAGCGCCCATTGTAATGAATGCGCCCCCGTAGTGCGGGGCGTCACCAAAATTGGATTTTTACGAGCTTTCGGTTACGCTTGACCATCCGAAAACGGGTGGCCTCTTACGCATCATTGTGGTTTGCGAGATACGTGGTTACACGCTTGGGTGGGAGAAGAAGTGAAAACTTAAAAAAACACAAATTAAAATGTAAAAAATCAATCAAATGTGCATACGAGCTTCTGTATGCCATGCCGTTAAATATTTCCGCCTATATGGAAATGAAAACTACTGCAATGCCTTACCAATACGTATCGAAATTATATTGAAATAATATCGATATAGCATTTTCTTCTTAGCCGACAGATGGGCTCACAGATGCCACTCAATGAGAGTTATTGCAATGCCATCTCTGGACAGAACCAAAAACATATCTACACTTTTTAGGCAATTTGTCCACAGTTGTATGTAGGACAAAAATGGCATCACAAATTATCATGACTAAGTTTCTCAAAGTATTTAAAATATGATATGTTTGATAAACTTCTCAAAACTTATGGTTTGATAAACTCTTCAAGACAATGTTTCTCAAACTCTTCAAAACTAAACAACTCAAACTCCTCGAGACATGTGTCGCAAAATATTCAAGACAAATATGTCGCAAACTCTTCGAGACGTTGTGTCGCAAACTCTTCAAGACATTGTGTCGCAAACTCTTCAAGACATGCATTGTGCATGTCGCAAACTCTCATTGTGTCGCAAAGTCTTCAAGACATTGTGCATGTCGCAAACTCTTCAAGACATTGTGTCGCAAACTCTTCAAGACATTGTGTCGCAAACTCTTCAAGACATGCATTGTGCATGTCGCAAACTCTCATTGTGTCGCAAAGTCTTCAAGACATTGTGCATGTCGCAAACTCTTCAAGACATTGTGTCGCAAACTCTTCAAGACATTGTGCATGTCGCAAACTCTTCAAGACATTGTGCATATCGCAAACTCTTCAAGACATTATGTGCATGTCGCAAACTCTACAAGACATTGTGCATATCGCAAAGTCTTCAAGACATTGTACATGTCGCAAAGTATTAAAGACATTGTGCATGTCGCAAACTCTTCAAGACATTGTGCATGTCGCA
>JAQGAE010003880.1:0-13755 GCA_034696685.1 Julus scandinavius
CTGAATCTAAGATGGAGGCCAAATCCATCTGATGTCACTAGGCCAAAGGCGCCTGTATTTCCAATGTTAAATCGATGAATGCTGGCCTTATTCATCAACCCTGATATTATTCGCGGGAAAAACAATCGCATGACCATGCAGCTGGACCTCCCACCCTAAATGTCAGAAACTTACCTAAATGCTCGATTGCACAGTTTTTCGTACACTTAAATAACATGTTCCGACTGCATGGCAACAATTACAATATGCTAAACTTTTTCAACGTAGCTTGCTCTTTTGTCAGTAGTTCCATATGCCATTTTTTGATATGACAGTCATGGGAAATATTGCTTTTGAAATTAGCGAACATTTGCTGACCTCTAACCCTACTCAGCATTGTTAAGAGAAAACCAGTGTTTCACATGCATGGGTGACAATCATATTCGGAAACGGCGTTTTAAGCAAAAAGTGGTTTTGTGAATGTACCTACAGTGTATACACTGCTTGTACTGTATATTGACAGATAGCTCGTATCCTCCACTTTTATTAACCGACAGGATTGAAACAATGCTCTTGGTCATTTTCATCTTCCTCAGCATCCGACTTAGGGCCATTGTAATCTGTCACACCTGCCCCGTGCCACAGTTACACAAGTTCAAAACACGATTTCCTATAAAATGAACATGCACCGCAAAATATTACATCATTGATGTCCTATTCATTGTGACAGCTGTAATATAGCGTTTGTGAAGCTTGGTAACTCAGAACTTGAAAAGTCACATCTGAACTATTTTACACAAGATTGGTTCAGTCTGTTTCTTGTGTTTGGATAACCGTTGTAACATAAGCTTTTTTTTAATAAAAATTTGATTAACATTGTGAAAAACTGAAGATAAATGAAATTAAGAAAAACTAACATAACATATAAAATAATTAAAATATTTAAAATTTCTAATTTGGGACACATTGAGATCCAGACGTGAAATGTAAGTTATAGTAATTTGGTGAAAGTTCTTGGCATCTTACATAATACGGTGCTGCTGCACCAAATAACCACAAAGCTTGTTTTTTTTAAATATATATCTTAGAATTCATTTTGTTCTGACTGCCAACTGTAGCATCAACTGCATGCTGGTTCTATCAGTCTGAGTAGGACTGCTCATGCAAGCACCCCCAAGTTTGGCATTGTGCCTTTGGTATTGTAGCTCTTGATTTATTGATGCATGATGATTATTGGATTTCCTACCTTTTTTTCCAATTGCCCAATCAGTTAACACAATGTTTCCTGTGGGTTAAGGGTCAGGTAAGGGTGAGTGGCACGTGCTCCACGCGTGGGACACCAAATCCCCTAAAACCCATTGTATTTATTCGGGACTGTCTATGATTTGAATGCGCCCATTTTATATGTGGCATGCTTCCTGAAACAATAAAACTTTCGCATTTTAATTTGCAATGGTTTTTGGTTTTTCGTTGAAAAGAGGTGGTACTTGGTCCAGGGCATATATATTTAGACAAAAAGAGCAGCAGCTGCAATGTGCAAAACAGTCGGTCTGTTTCCCAGCACATAGCTATTTGCGCTGAAATATAGCTTTAGGATAATAGGCGATAAGTATTATTATTTAAATACACGTTGAAATCACGGTGAACGAGGGCATCGGTAAAGGAGGGGGACCATCCACTATATGGATGGATAAACGCAATGCAACTGCAATTAACCCTAACGGTTATTGTAATAAATAGTTAATCTTTTCTAAAAAAGGAAGGCATGTTTCCGAAAGCCACAATAAAAGGAGTGGAACGAGAGGAAACACATTTGTTTCACTCCAATATCAAAATCCCTACCTAGCGAATTAACTGACTTTTTAATATAAAAAAGAGAGCATCTGACCATGGCCTTTTCGTGGATATCCTTCATAAATCAAAAAATATACGTTGGCGGAATGACCATTAAAATGAACGGATAGGAAGGGTTAGGTGATTACCGTTGTTGTTGTTGTTGTTGTTGTTTTTGCTGCTGTTGTCGTTATTATTGTTATTAATACTGGATGGTGATGAAAAACTGGGGGTTGGACCACCACTAAGGGTTTCACTGGGAGGAGGCCTGTTCTCTGGAAGAGTAGGTGGCACCACCGAGGAAGATGTGACGTCTTCTTGATGAGATTTAGCCCTTTGGCCACCAGGGATTAATTTGCGGTCTTTCAACAGCAATTCCTCTCCTTCGCAGATATCTTTTGTTGCGCGATAATAAACCTACAATGAAACAAGGAGGAAAAAAAATTAATGAATTTGTTAATTATGGTTAAGTCTTCTTCGAAGCATCCCTCTTATAGGCTCAATTAGACCATTTTTTATCCAAAAGCAATTAACATGACTTTTAATATGTTTAAAATGTATGCATAAGTAATCGTTAGGTTAGTTAAAATTCGTCTGTTTTTTTTTTTTTTTTTTGTTTTGTTACATAAATAAGTCTTCAATAAGGAAATGAAAATTGGTGTGTATACATTAGATGAAGACTGCATGCATATGTTTCAATGTAAAGAACTTAAACGAATTTGTTGCTTGGAATGGGTTTATTGTGAAATTCAAGTAATTGTTAATAACTAATCGCTAAATGCGAGTAAGCAATATCACTTGACTTTTTATAATTGTTTTATCGTACATTGAACATTTATGTTCGGGATTGTTAAAATAAATGTAAACGCTCTTTCATGCGCAAAAAAAAGCACAAAGCATTTTTTTTTAATTGGCTAATTATTTTCTGATGACTTGTAGCAATTTTATCAGCTGCAATAGTTCATATAGCTTCATATTTACACCAACATTATTTTCTAAAAATATCCTTTGTATAATTATGATATAAAAATGTTATAACTTTTTTAGTTAAAACGCATTTTTTTTTTAATATTTCTAGGGCTACATCATACATGAATTATATCTGCCCTCAATATTGCCATGGGGTATATTTTTTGTTATAAAATCCAAAGGCGTGAAGTCAGTTAATTTGCACGCCATGTATTAAAATGATCCTTCTAACCCAAATACGCGTAATCTCACTTTCATCAATTGTTAAAAAATTCGTTCTTAGCAAAAATTTCGGTTTTCTCTCACAATTTGTTAAAAAATTGATATTTTTTTTTTTCATTTTGGTGGTTTTTATTTTTATTGCGATTTTATATGCGTGTAAATTTTCATGTGTTATTATTTGAGAAGAATTTCGAGGTGATCATCTCGATAAATAGGGCACGGAAAATGGTACTCGGTGGCTTTCGCTGAATATTCAGAGGTTAAAAATCACTTATTTTCGCTAAATTATCGTCAATTTCAAGCCTTTGCCACTGAATATTATGTTACAGTTATGTAGAACAATTACACAATTACATTTTACTAGGTTCTGAAGTGTTCGTGATAACGATCTCACACAAATTAATACTCACGGCTCACTAAACTAAGCCTAAAATTGTCGCGGCACACAGGTTGAAAAGTACTGGAATACAAGGAGCAAATTCACCAAAATTATAAAATATACCAGCGACATAAAGAGATTTTTGCTGCTTTTTATCACCAAATTACTGAAAAATGGAAGCATCTGTTTGAATGAAAAGGTGTTTTTCATAAAATCATTGCTTAAATATCAGTCATCAGACTTTTAATAATATTGCATTTCTCGTAAATTTTATAATCTGACGTAACGTTAATATGAGGTTAACCAACCTCATCCAGAAGCTAGATATCAAAACGTCACAGTTTTTTAACCCTTTATTATGCCTGAAATGATTTTTTTAAATGTAAGAAAAAATACCCAATTTTCCAGATCGTTTACGAAATGAAAATCCCTCGCATGAATTTCATGAAGAATTAGCAGAAAATATTCTCTTTGAAAATTTCTCTTACAATATTCGAGTTAAACATTTCCTCCATGAAGTACCTTTGAAATGTAGGTATATACGAGTGTAGATTGTATCTTTTGGTATAAAAACTCAGCGTGAAAATGTATTTATTGGATTCAATGCATACATTAAATTTAACATTATATGCTTGCCAAGAATGAGATCAGATAATAATGTACTAAAATGTGTAAACATGACGCAAACACAATGAACACATAAGATCTCGAAATTTACAACTAATTTTTGGGAAAAAAATGTTATTGTTAGATGTTTTTACATACAACATCTACGTATTTGGGTATCTTGTCTTGTTATACATAACAACCATGCCTTTTATTTTCAAAATAGCACTTAAATTCTGTCAAATCAGGGGATATTAATTGGACATTTAAGGTAACCCGTTGCGAGTTAACTGAAGGTGCAATTTACGATTTTTGGTGAGAATAGCCAAGGTAAAGGACTTAACCAATCGTTATAGGTATACGTATATTCACCGGTTTTAATGATATTCAGTAAATGTATGTACTGTATGTATACACTGTTTAAGACCTTAAAAAAATTGAACATCACTATCACGAGAGCTGTCATATCTGACGAATTTGCTCCTATTACAGTGTTTCTCAACTCACGAAATACAGAAATATCATGAGATTTTCTCTTTTTTTTATGAAATAAATACAAATCAGGTTTTAAATAGAATAATCTGCTAATTTTAACGAATAAAAAACGTAATCAACTATCGTTAAATTAATTAGAATATGTTTTAAAATATGCTACAGTATATAAATCTCCATATCAACAAGATTAAGTTTTATATACCGGTCACACACATTTTGAACTGATTTTTTTTGCATTTATAATCGGTTGTTAACATGCATTTTGACGAACAAAATTTATTGGAAAGCACTCGTTAAAGTCAGTTGATATTCGCATATTTCTTATCTTTTTAAAAAAGGTAGCATGATGCAACAGAGCGATAATTTATTCAAATGTTCATGCAAATTTATTTGTAATAATAAATGAGTGCTAAAGTCCGGTTCAACCTGCTTTTCTTTAAATGATTCTATCAAATTTGTTGACATGATTTCGTGCGAAATTTTATTTTGTCTATTAATATTCCTCGTTGCACGCTATTAAAACAGTGACCACTAATTTGCATAATTTAAAAATAAATTGGTTCGCTAGCGACCACGTGCACACAGTATGATAATTGAGGCAACCTAATTGCAATAATTAGTTGTTGTTTTTTATTATTGGCAGGATTTGACGACCTTTGAACCGTGTGGGATTGTTTATGCCTCCAGCGTTTAGGACAAGAGACCCGTCCTGCTTGCAGCCATTACAACACCTGCTCATAACGTCATTCCAAGTCTCACTGTCTCATTCACTGGTTACTTCGGTCTTACTTCATGGTGATCATCAAACCAACAAAGGTAATGTACCTATAATTCTTTTTTAAAGTTTATTTAATTTTAATGCTATAAATCATCATATTTCGGTGATGTTCTTTTTGAATGGCCCCTTAGAGGCTATTTACAGTAGCTCCAGCCGGAAACGCTCATTTCGGCGGATGTGAATGTGCGCACGCGCTCGGAAATGATTTTCCGATAATCAGCTGTGTACAGTAGGTTAAGCCCGTGTTTTAAAATGAACACTACTGTAGTAGTACAATGTTACAAACTCGTACAAAACGGTTCACTAAATCTGACCAAGTTAACTAACGAAAGCAGCAGTGGATTATGTTGGCAATTTCGTTTTTTTTTCTGTTACTCCTTTTTTATATTTATAAGGAAAACTCGTGTATGTTGTAAATATTAGGTTTTGTGAGTTATAACGAGCACGATTTTTAGTAAACTGCATGCATCGCGTTCGCCAATTGAGAGCATTTCTTAGTGTTCTTCCTATCACAAAGTGAAAGATTACGGTTGTAAAAATGTTGAAACAATTAACCGTAACTGTTTATTCTGTGAATTCCCCTTATCATACCTTTCTTCCTTTTTTTTGTAACTATAAACTAATATTTTATGTGGAACGCTTTGGCGTTCTCACTTCCCATCTTAATTTTAAGACGACCACACCCTTATTAACATATGGCCTATTATAGCCAGCGATGGTGATAATAACACGAAGTGGAGTTGTATTTTTCTAAATAACACAAATGAAAATGGTGTTTATTATGCAGATTGCCTTTTTTGTAGTTCTTCCCATGATACAGGAGTATAAATGTCGTTTCCTCTTCCAAAAGGAAGCCTGTTATTTAACAGGAAGCGAAAGGTGGCGCTCATTCAAAACTTGCAAATTCTGTAGCTCATTTAAATATGCTAAAAATAATTGTAAAAAATTTGAATTTTTGATGGTAAAAAATACCTCAAAGTGACTTAATTTAATTGTGTGTGGACGACATGCAATTTAGTTACGTGTCATGTGACGAAACCTGTAAATTGGATTATTTGGGCCGTGTAATTGGATCGTTGTTATCTAAGTGAAGTCATCAGCAGTATAAATTTAGAATGGTATTAATTTTTTCGGCCTTATGGCCTTTTCATTAAAGCTTGCGAAATGGACTAACTAAAAGCTTTAGTTATGTATTTTTTTATTGGGTTTTTATTTCATAAATTTCAATTAATTTCTTGTTTTATATCTCTATGCAGATTTCGAGCGGCATTAACTGTGATTTTTGGTTGATTTGTATTCTGGTGGAGACAGTTTTATTTTATTGCTAAGCTGTATAGATTAGCGCACCCACCTGAACACCTGATGAGCTCGGCATGAAACTTTTTTATTATTTAATGCCTTTCTTGGAGACATTTTAACAACAACGACGCAACAACGACGCCCAATTTTTTCAAATAGGAAAACATAATTGACTGTGGCATAAATCTGCTTGTGATGTAGCTCAACAGGTATAATTAACGAGCGACTCTTTGTTTTGGTTGAACTTCGACGATTTTTAAGCTGTAAAACAACTGTGAAATATTGTGAAATTCCTCTTCATGACATTGTAGTTCTTTTCGATGCTGATCTACCATCAACGTGTAAAGATATACACGTGCAACAGTAAGGCGACATTGTTACAATTTTAACTAAACTACAGAATTAATTACTCTAATTTCTGATAGATTTTTTTTATTTTGAGAAAGTGTTAAATGCTAAAACATTAATGCAAATTAACATATCAAACGTTGGCTTTTGATGAATCCAATGTTGGATGCGTATCAAAATAGTACGAGTACCAAAATAGAATTCTACACATTACACACTGGTCTTTGAGACTTGTGGATAATAATGTGTAAAAAAGAGCACATCGTGTTAAATATTATATAATCATGTATCGCTTGCTATGGCGCTTCACCCATAGGCTTATGGGGTTTAATGATTATACCTTCCATAAGTCCGTTTGTAAGGTTTAATTAGTAATTCGACCAAATTATGCTATATAAGCCCTACTTTTTAAGTGGTCAACAATTCCTTGATACAAAAAAAATGAAAGCTGACTTCAGGCGCTGTTTTTTACATGTAAGGAGATTGTTATCTCTTGTGTTTCTGACATAGCCAATATTTATTAGCTAAAACTGGGGAAATAGTCTTTTGGAGTAGAAGCAGTTATAGTGGCCTACATGCAGGCTCTTCCAATGCCATCTATATGTTGTATTACGCATACTTTTGGCCTTCATTGTTTTTGCGAAAAGAGCAATTTATGTCGCACATTTATGGATAAGGACGCGACATGACCAAATACATGTATTTTTCATCTAAATATTTATTTTATTCGCTGACAAAAAAGGTGTAAACTAATTATTTGTCATATGTTAACAATAATATTAGTGCAATTTTTGGGTCTTATAGGGATACGACATGCCCATTGCCCTTATTGACACAGAAAGGGATTTCAACAACAAGATTTATACATGTGAATTTTCATTTAAAACATGATTGAATTAGCCTTGTTTTATTTTTCTCAAAACATACTCCCATTATTCTGCTCTTCAAAATTAAAAAAGATAATTAAACTTGGTAATTGCGTTATCATTAGGTCCCTTATTGTATATCGTTTTTATACATTTTTTCTCATATCGAATCCACGCCTAGATTTTAAATGCCTGCAGATTTAATCTTATGTATCTCAGCAATTTTAAAGCAATTTATATAAAAAATACATTTGGAGAGACGCCCCATGGTGAAAGGTGGACATTTATAATGTTCGTACGTTTGTAGCTGAGGGCCATGGTCGCTTTAAAAAAAGCTATTTAAAAAATAATTATAATTTATACCTCTTAGATTTTCGGCCTCCTACCCTTGAACTTTCAGTTCAAATAGCCTTAAAACTATATACATTTTTTCGAAGATGAATTAAACTCGTTTGGCTTTTTAAATGTATCTAATTGCATATGTGCGAGTGCATGTAACCATATAGGATACACGAATTGGCATAAATTGATCATGTCACAGTTATTTCGCTGTTCAAAAATTATTAGTCTACAAATTGTACGAGGTCACGTTGCTTGGAATGCGTCATTCAATCATCAAAAATTATGTTTTCGTGGCTCGACTACATTATTAGGCTTCAAAAGAATTGAGAAATAATGCTAAATGCTTTCGTTTCCTTGGCACTTGACGTTTTTGCTCAAGTCTGACAGAAATCAGAATTAGGTTAGGATTATTTGCAGGCAATGAATTCGGTACTTGTAGGGTTGTAAAACCTTGTGATAAGGTTATTTTTTGGATATTAATCTTTAAATGCAGAAAGTAGTTCAAATCCGCCACATTTTTATAACCACAAATGTTTTATGCAAGTGAACCCGACAATTTCCTTGCAGAGTTGCTTTTTGGATTCAGTTTTCTCTCCATAGATGGCGCTCTCATTGAAGGGGGTTGGCGTGTGTAAATGTTAATATACTACATCATAGTGAAACAATAGAGTAGTAAAATCAATAATTACTTTAAAATCAATTACATTCCATTCTATACATCGACCCAAAGATTTAGAATGACAAAAAATTTGGAAATTAATTTATATCATTTGATGCAGTATTAGGGACATGATAAATGCATACCTAATCGTACATGTTGTATCTTTTGTTATAGTTATATATTCATACAAAAGTAAATTGGCATATGAAGTGGGGCTGAAACATGTTTAGTTACAAGGCCATGTCCATTCATGTTTTCTGCACGTTTCAGAACACGCATTATATATATAGTATCTTAAGCATCATTCTTCCTAACAAAAAGCATTTTACTCCAAACGATGATTGGCTCTAAATTCTAACACGATAATTACTATGTTTTTAACGGGATAATATCATCATGTTTTCAGGATCGAAGTGTTTAAAAATGGAAAGGAAAATAAGGGAAAGAGGGAGGCGGGGGGGAGAAGCTGAGCCAATGTGGACAGGTGAGTTTGATGGGTTACCTTCGCCATTAATTGGGGTCAACGTAGGTAAGATTAATTTATTATTGTTACCCCGATACCCCTGGCACCAGGTGATATAGGGGTGCAAAGTGGATGAGGGTAATAATCCGTGGCGAGCAAAGCACGAGCCAGTGTTACCCCCTTCCCTGGAGCCATATTTGGAGAAAGTAGGCTTGACGTCCATCTTGAACTGGGTTTCCAATGATTATGTCCAGTAAGGTATTTCACATGAAGTCGCTTTTTTCCCCCTAAAGCGTTTATTTAAGCTTTGTTCGAGGTTGCAAAATCGCACCTGTCCGCGTGTGTTTTATGCCGCTTTTTCGCACGAATTTCGACATCACTTTCTCGGACTCCGAAAATCTCGTACTCTAATTTCTTCTCTTATGTGATTTAACCGAGTGCAAATTGAACACAAGGTAGTTGGAAGAAAGGTACGATGCAGGGGGTGGCAGATTAGCATTGCGAAGGTTCAGCCATAAACAACGACTTGAAATGAAAAGCAAACGAGATAAAATGCGTATCTGATTTATAAGTGTCCACTAACCGCTGAGAACCAGGTCAACGCGTAAGATATTTAGGACCCACTGTCAAGAAAATGCCAAATGCTAATTCTTTACTGCACTATACCTAACCGCCGCATGTGTGCACTGTATTGCTGTGTAAATGTGGGCTGATGGAACGATAAGATGGTGGAGGGGGTGTTGCGTCACTTCCACGTGTGATACCCTGATACATGTGCTCGTTTGGGGATTTAGCTCCAGCTTATGCTCTGGAAGCACTGTTTAAACACTGGTGCAAATGCGGACAACAAGTAAAAATGCAGTAAAACACACAATTCTAACAGGTGATACTCGTGTTCCTCTAATGCAGCATACCGTTTAGATTGTCAACTAATTTACATGGTGTTTGCCAAGGAAATTTCAATGAGCATGTGTGTAGTAGGTGTAAAACGTGTTTGTTTCGCAAATCATGCACGTACATTGTTGTGAACTACGTATCTTTAAGGAAATGTCTCCAAGAAAGTGTCCAACTGTAACTGTACTTGAATACAGTGTGGCCACTCACAAAAAGGGCAGCTTTTTTCATCCAATTTTTCACAAATATAGGCAACAAACGTACAAACAAAATAGCTATTTCAATTTGTACTCGGAGTCCTTTATCCTCTGAAACACATGTGTCTTGATCAGTGTGTGCTGGTGCACCATCTTGCTGGAACTAAAGAAAGTCCGAAAATTGACGAATATCGGACAGGAGGTTTTGCATCAGCAAAATATTTCGAGTGTGTCCCAGAATTGAAACGCCAACTAAAACCATGATGAACTTGTTCCAACAGGAATCGACTCGTCAATTACCCCTTGGCACAAGCGCCTACGGGCAGGGGATAGGGGAAAATTTGAAAACAAATAGAAATAGCTGGTTTGTTCGTATAGTTTGTGGCTTTGATGAAAAAACAAGTTACCAATTTAAGAAAAAGGATACATTGTGTATATCTAAAATGCAACAAATCTACGTTATATAAAGCAGTATGTGGAAAAAAGTATATATTGCATATTTAAAAATATCAGACAACACTTGATACTCACACGAGTTCGTGTAAAAACAACTTGGCCTAAACCTGTTTCACAAAAGCTAATTTCATTAACATTCTTCTTGAATAGTGTACTGAATGAAACAGTAAACTCGCCAATTTATACAACTTCAATAAAAATTTGGCGTCTATTTGATACGTAATATATGTTTCGCAAACTGATTTATGCAATTATTTATAACCAGCAATGTTGAAGAGGGAGGGAGTTAAGTAGGGTAATTGCACGCTGTATTAGCAGTTTAATGGCCCTCTGGTTGGGTCGTATTAATTGCGGGCGACACCGGTAGCGCCCCCTGTTGCTCTCTTGCCCAAACAAGAGTTGAGCAACCTGCGGCCTTAAGTGGGTGGGCCTGCCTTTTGCTTAGTTTCCTATTATTAATTTCACACGTAACGTTTGTCTTATTTCATGCTCTGCTAATTTTGAAGCTATTGAGTCAATTGCATCGTGTTTTTTTTTGCTTTCTCCCTACATCTCGTTTATAAATGAGAGCGTTGAGAAACTTATTTCTCCCTGGCGAGCCTTCGACCCATTGGACCATAACGTGCCTGAGATACCCACAGTTGTACTGAATTTTGGGCAATCGATTTACCATTCGACAAATCATGGGAATCAATAAGATGGTGAAACCCACCCCTAATAATTCTTGCAATGAATCATTTTCGAAAAGCGAATGTGCTTCAAGGTGTGCTCCACGACCGATCAATTTCGGACTTTGATCGTGATGGAGAAAACAGCCAATGAATTAACCGTAAAATATACAAATGGGTCATGTTTAGCCGCCACTAATTGCATTGCTATCTCTTATGCTGATAGGCACGCTTTTGATGAATGCTTCATAGACTATTCTGGATCTGTGCTATCCGAATGGGTTCAAAATATGCTCTAGGCATGCCTAGGATGATAAACAGACGTGTTTTAGAGGAATATTAAAAAAATGGAGATTTTTGTTTTGTTTACAAAAATTCTTCCGACGTCTTCTTGTCTGGTCAAGCTCCGGAAAAATGGCCGGACATGAGAGGAGAGAAAGAGGGCACCTCTCGAAAAATGGGACACCCTGTATAGATTTGCATTGTGGCTTTATTTATGAAAATATCCTAGCTAGGGACTATATAAATGTTTGGAGTCACAAATGGCCACTTGTTAAACCTAAATGAAAAGTTTATTGTGATATGCATGTTTACCTACTTGATTACGAATAAAAACGTTTATTCAGTTTCAACCGGTACAAGCCATGAGAAAATTTTGCTGAAATTTGCTTTAATTTAGTGATCCAGGCTCACTTGGGATGTTGCACGAAAATTTCGGTAGCGTGACATGTATTCCAATGATGTAATTTTAAGGGCATTGCCAAGAATATCGTTGAAATGTAGATTTTCATAACTAATGCAGGGGGAAGACAAAATATATGATATTTCAAAGTATTTCTCTGCTTACCAATGGAAGCGCATGGTCAGTTGAACATATCCCAGTTATTTTAATAGGAGAATAGACTAATCTTATTGAATAATTGTGTGTATTGTCACTCATACAAACTTGTTTTAATTATGCTAGTGCACCCGACCATATACTATTTCGCAAAAACACAATTTTTCGCATTACAAATTGTTAACAGTATAAGATAAGAATTTTGAAACCAGTGTTTGTCGATCAGAAAGGTCATCTTATATACACTATATCCAGGTTTTTGAGATTAATCCTTTGATTAACGATTTCAATCAAGAAATTGGTGGACCAAGAGGCAAGATTGAGCAATGTTTCATTCATTTTTCTGGCACATGGAAAGTCCTGGACACCCTCTGCGCGTTGTACCGAAGGCGCTCCATAGATTTTTATTACTGTCCTCATCTCCCTCCTTTAAATGTGACAACATTGGGGCAGACACGCTCACGAGATTAGTTCAACGATTAATTGATATGATAAATCTTGACGAATTGAAACAATGAAATGACAGAATTGACTGCGCGTTGTTGGCCGAGGGAGTTTCTGCGATAAATAAATGGACGAAAGCTGTAGCAATTTGAAATTAGTTGCTCGAGATAGATCTCACGACTTTGTCCACCTCCATATTCCCTCATAAAATCCGTTACGTTTAATTGCAAATTCACTACCTGCTCTACTGATTTCTCCCAATTGCACGCACCTCACCGCCCCCCACCACCTCTTCTTTTTGGCCATACCGTCCTGTCAAGATCGCAATCACAAATTCGTGCTCATTTCGTCCTCGTCCATTCGAAGGGACAACGTGTAAAAAAAAAATATTGAAGCATTGGACAAAAAAAAAATCAAATCTGTTCCCATCGGGACTCACGTTGAAAATTGTTCCAGTGGAAGCTGACAACAGCAGCATGTTGCGCAAATTGCGAGCATTGAATTGCATGACAGTTGCAAGAATTTCTTGGAAATATACCGTACTTGGACTATGACCATGGCCTGGACTATTATTCATTTGCGAATTGCTAATTAAGCTTGGTGATTGTTTTAACGGCAGTTCAAGTTGAGCATATACTAGTCGTATTAGATCTTAAGAACAATTCATCATTTTGGCTGATGGCAAGTGAGCCATGGGAATTTTACGAAGAAAGTTTGATGGTAGTAATGGGGCCATTCAAAAAGGACGTCCCCGAAATTCCTTCAAATCTCCTATTCCCCACCCCCTGTCCACATGGTTTCCACATGCCAGCAGACCACCCCTCCCTCCCCCAACCGTCCCTCTTGAGGACGTCCTTTTTGAATGGCCCTTAAACACATAGAGGCAAATGTTCATGAAGAACAATGCAACATGTTTTGAATTTTAGAGCTTTTAGATCAATGCCTAAAATGCATTTTTAGGCCTTTTTATATTAAGATTTCTTGAAATCTTTATTATTCAGTTTGCGTTTGGCATATA
>JAQGAE010003881.1:0-13753 GCA_034696685.1 Julus scandinavius
TTTACAAATATTTACAAAATGGCGACTGAAACAAACCCGGTGGGCAAACTTGTTTTGCATATGTTTGTAAAAACGTGTTTATACGTAAATGTACGTCTTGGTGGAGACCCGGTTTTACTCGCCCTAGAACTAACATAACTTAATTAGTCTTTAATGAAGGCGTAATAAACATTTTTTTCTAAATTATTTAATATTCAAAATTTGCATAAATATCCATTTTAAAATTCTTAAATGTCCATTCTCCGCTGCTGAGTATTTTAAATATTGTGTGGCGACAGTTCAATACTGCTGAATTGTGTTGCATAATCGATGTAATTTTGGTTTATAACTTTCAGTAAAATGTAAGTTATTGCATTACATCTGTATTGTAAAATTATAAGCTTAACTATAAAAAAGTAAATATAGCCAACTATAAAACATCCCTTTAGAGTAAAAATAAATTTAATCATGAATATTTAAAATTTGTATTTTTGTATTAGGATCCCATAGAAATAACCTTGTTAACATACTGCATAAAACATTTTTCACTTTGAAAACTCCATTCAATGTTGTGTTAGTTTTTGCTCCTTATTTTAACTTTTTTTGCACAAGTATCTGTAGTGCATCATATTATTTTACAGGCTTTATCCATTAGTTGAAGTACAAAAAGTGTATAATGCAAAGAATTTTTTTGCCCATTATCAAGAATTAAAAGTAAATTAAAAATACGGAAAATGACGCAGTATTGATTAACTGCATTATTCACAAGAATGTGCTGCCTACTGAATGAGATGTACATAAGTTTTGTTAAATCTCGTAAAATTACACAGCACCTCAAAATTACTACCTTACAGTGCTTCATAATCTTAAGTAGTTTACATAGGCATAATTTGTCCAGAAAATGTTTAAAAAAAAAAAAAACTCAAGCATATTTCAAGGGTTTGAAGGCTCACAACTTAAATTTTTAAGGACCCCTTCCACGTAAAACTTCCACAATATTTTTTTTTAAAATCTGATAAAGTTTCTAGAGATGTTCAAAAGGTAGTTTTTTTCAATTTTTAATTTTTTTATTTTTAATTTTTTACTATTTATGAAGTTTGGCGACTTTTTCGAAGTATTCAAAATTCAAGTACATTTCCCGATTTTTGAGGCTGCTGAACAGTATCGTCTCACTTTGCCGACAACCCAATATCCGTGATGCCATTTTAGTTAGGTTAGGCAAAAACTGGGTTCAAATAACATTATAATATGAATTATAATAATATATTCTTAAAGGCATATATAATGGGTGTCGGTGAAATGGGAATTGGCAGGAAACGGCGAAATGCATGTCGGCAAAGTGGGTTGTCGACAAATCGTGTCTAAACCTGCTGTAAACCTTGTAGGTTTATTGTGTCATCAACAGCATAAGCAAACGAAAATCAAGTAGTTGAGCTGCAATCACGAACGCAATTTAAAAAATGCGACATGTTTTGCTTACGTGAAAGCAGTTTAACAACTTGCCATCGATTGGAAATAGGGCCATCCTAACAGTCATTAAACTTCCGTTAATTTCGTGCTGTATTTATGCACCTCGAGCCACTCGAGCTTAAGCAAACACGTTTTCCTACATTGTAACATCGACGACAAATAAGTAAGCACTTAAGGCCTACTAATGAAGGTGGCACCCCCCAACCGAAGCAATTAAGGCGTCTCATTGCTTTATGATTTAATGTCTATTAAAATTACATTTCCAAGAACCGAATTAGCCGTAGAAGCATTTAATAAACGCTCTAGGTGGCTACACATTCGATGCGATGAAACGACCAATCGATTAAAATGAATTTTCTCCCTAGGTGGCGCCAGTGTTTTCTTTTGGATGCATTCATTTATACAATATGGAGTAGTGAATTTGACTCTGTATTCTTGGCAATATTTCAGCATGCCTAAAACGTTTGGTTAGTATCATAATAAATTATTAATGGGAAAATGCATTCCTTCTTAATCATGAAAATGCACTTATTTAAGTAACGTTAGTTGCTGCCATATTGCCATGGAGCAATGGCGTATAAATGAAGAGCACTGTCTGAACTTTGAATGGTGTTCTATGAAGATGATATTTCAGACAATGATTAAATAAACTGTAATAACATAATGCTTTGGAATAATCATTTACTTGTTCAATAAAAATTTTTTTCATCTTCACTGCTAACTCAGGGTGGAACTAATTTGCTGGGGAAAAATCTAGTAGTCGTATAAATGTCAAGGATTGCTGACTCGTACGTTACATTTTCAAGGACTCACTGCCATTCACCATTCCAAAAAAATTGAACAGTTTTCTAAAATGTTTGAAACACGTTTTTTCCAAAATTCAAGAATATTTCCCGACTTTCAAGGAGACTGGACATCCTGCAACTTGTAATTAAATAATGCATCATTATATAATCATTAAGCAATAATGATGAAAACCTTTACTGGATAAACCATGTTGTAATGATAATAATTATATACTGTTTTTGCATATTTATGCATTTTAGTTTAATTAGAAACTAAATTAGAAACTCCTACTGTGTGGTCATAACTAAAGTTCGATAAAAGTGATAAAAATGTTGTGGTGTATAATGAAACAAAAAAATGCAATTTTTCATCCGTTCAAACATACACAACATTCCATATACAACATTTCCCATACACATTTACTGTATATCCATGTACATGTTTAGAAACTAAATTAGAAACTCCTACTGTGTGGTCATAACTAAAGTTCGATGAAAGTGATAAAAATGTTGTGGTGTATAATGAAACAAAAAAAAATGCAATTTTTCATCCGTTCATAATTGCAAAATATTTGCAGTTTTAAATTCTGCCATTTAAGCATGGATAAACCTCAATATGGACAAACATACACACCATTCCATATACAACATTTCCCATACACATTAACTGTATATCCATGTATATGTAGCATGTATAATGTTTACAAACGTTATATGGAATGTAATAAAAATCATAACACTAAATCATATTTTAAATCTGTGTCATTATGGTGATTTTTCTTAGGGTTTCATTAGATCCAGCATCAACTGTTGGTCCTTACGTTGAATCCATTTCTGTAGGATTGTACCCGGTTAAATCGCGAGTAACACGTTAGGAGGTTTATGCACATCTTAACGAGAGTAAATGGTTCTTAGCGGTGCCATAATGGCAGTGATAATGCAAAGCATATTATTTCTGCCACGGGGAATAGGACCATTTTTCATCAAAGTAGAAACAAAACTAGCAAAAGCGCTCCGGCAATTGGCTTTCAGGCGGTGCTGTAAACTGCGGCTTCATATCGTAATAGTGTGACCATATTCGCGCATTACAAAGATAAGCGAGGAAAAGATCTCATGAGAGGTTCATCAGAAGTCATTTCCGACATTTGCATCATTTTTTCCTCTCTTTTTATACGGTCATTGTTCCTTTCTCCGGAAATACTACTAACGTGAGATACCACCATAGTAATATCTTCACAAGCTTACGATACACTGATTTGCAAGTTAATGTTCAGTTTAATAAGCCAATTTCTAAGTAGAATTTTATGAAAACATATCCTTAGAAGGGTAATGATGCAAAAGTACTTTATTTACAAAAAATATTTGTAACTCGAATATTTTTGGTATTTTATTGACCAATTAGTCATTACACCATTGGCCCAGCGAGACCTTTCTGCATTGGCCCAATGCATTTACATTGGCAAAGCAATGTTTTCTCAACATTGGCTCAACAAGGTTTTCCCAACATTGGCTCAACAAGGTTTGGTTACTGGGGTAGGTGTTATATAGCATTTCAAGTAAGAGGAACCATTTGCTCGTACAAAGGCGATAAATAAGGATAAGCTTAAATAACAATGTCGCTATGAAACTTGATAATACTCATGCACACTATTCTCATCTATTTGAAAAGATGACATACTTTAGACAATAAACAAAAAATATCTCCTTTATGAGAATACAAACAGAGTCGATAAGAAAACATTCGAGTCGTTTACAAAGCAAATATTCGCTCCATTCACGGTTAATGTATCACGTTTCATTCGAGGCAATTGCCCATACCATACATAAGTAAACTTTTATCCTCTTTTCCACTTTCTCTATAGTTTCACAAACCGTTTATTCCGCTTAATGTTTTCCATAACATTCCATGTGTGCCTCTCTCTCTCATAGTCTAACATACCAACCAAAATATCTCAACTTGGCACCATTATCATATGAGGTAATCCAATCTTTCCAATTTGCACAAATTCTTCCGATCCATCTACAAGAACTAGTCAAATTTTGAACTCACTGATTTGTAATAATTTGTGTTCCTCGACTATTTTACCCTCATAAAATATAAAGTAATGCATTAAACTGAGATTCAACAAAAATTATATTGATTTATTTTATAATATATGTATTTTCATATATATTATTCTTAATATGAAAGTTATTTAATGCATATATTCACTGCCTGACCTTTATAAACTTTAAATATCAAATTAGGACTTGTGGGGATTCAGAGAATTTTTTTCATATTTTTATGGGCATAAGATTGGACACCAACAGTATACATGATATTCCAAAATTCTTGTCGATATAAGACTTGTGTATTTAGGGAAAGTGTAGGCTCTAAATTGCACTTCAACTTTTATATTGGTTCAATTTGTTTCTTGCTTCTGAAAATATTTAGTAACAAATGGAATTCAAGAAAATCATGTTTCCATGTTAATGGAACATGAAACATTACAAATACTTCCTCGCAATTCTTGTAACCGCCACTATACAATATACACAAATTTAGATGTAGAAATCTATATGAAATTAGAATATCTTCCAAAATGCTAATCTTGTCTTACATTTTGCGAGATATTTTAAGATTAAGAAGATTCAATCAAATCTTTGAGCTTAATTTTAAAGTGTAACGATCAGGCCTATTGGGAGGAATCGATGTGTGATTAGGATCAAATCACTCGATTGATCCTCCTGGAAATGTTAGGCTTATGTGGTGTGACGTACCAGGGTGCCCACAGGGTAGAGCGGCTGCCCATGCTAAGAGGGGCACAGCGTTGGCGTTTTGCAACCTCTGAACGCTAAATGCTCTTAAAATTAACCATGGCACCCAAAGACATGTCCCAATGGGGGGAACAACTTCAACCTAGAGACTAAACGACAGATACAGGATTAGCCCCTAAGAAACCGGATGAGGCAGCGATGACTCAGGCTATGGTGGAGGAAAATGTCCCACCTGCATTGTCTGGCCCAGTCATGCCAACCTCTGCATCAAGCAAATGGGACCATATATGGTCCTGCGTGAGGCACACGAGGATGAAGTGTTTGGGAAGGGATGATTTAGTGTCCATTAACAGAACATTCAGTAATGGGCCTGTCAGCCATAACTCCTGCAGTGAATGGCTAAAAGCACTTAGCACGAGAAAGCATTCCGCACAAACATTTTTCAGCACAGGCCCGTCATCTTAAGAACCGAGTTGGTGTGACCAAATATGGTCTCGGTGAAAGCTGATGAGAGCCGTGGCACGTGGGAGAAGGACCAGAATATAAGGAGTGACAACTCCAGCAACAAGGCAGAGTCAGATAAAGAGTTGGAAAGGTCGTCGGAGGGAGAGTTGGAGAGTCAGAGTCGGAGGGAGAGTTGTAGAGTCAGAGTCGGAGGGAGAGTTGGAGAGTCAGAGTCGGAGGGAGAGTTGTAGAGTCAGAGTCGGAGGGAGAGTTGGAGAGTCAGAGTCGGAGGGAGAGTTGGAGAAGCAGGTTTGGAGCAGAGGCAGAGGCAGAGAGTCGGTGGGAGCAGATCCGTAGGAAGCCAAGGAGTCCACAGCCCAGAGTGCCGCTCTGGGGCGGTAAAATGCCCAGCCTCCAGGGAAAGTGCTAAGTGCAGGAGCCATCACCCAGAGCAGAGCAGCAGCGGAGATCAGGCCGAGGCCTGTGGGTCAGAGTGCCGGAGGGATTACTCCTTACATGTGGGATCACCAGGGCCACCAGGGATGGTAAGTCAACTGGGTGTTCTATTTTGGAAGGGGATTTAGCATAGCTAGTTAGGCCCTTGGATTGTGTTACCCATATGTGCTGGTCCATTAAAGCATGCTTCAGAGGATCATCTGACTTTGTGTGAGTGTCTTTAGGAAATGGGAACTTTTAATACCTTAGGGATGCCGACCCAAAACACCTTCGGGAGGAAGATACGCTACGAGCAACCCTTAAATCAACAAGTAATGTGTTAACGCCGGACAACCCTTTTCAGGTAGGGGGTTGGGGTAACAAAAGCATCAAATTCATCTAGTTTAAAAAATATTTATTTTTTACAAATTCAAAACAAATTATAAACCGCCTGTTCAAATAACTCATGACATAAACCTTGAGAATAGGGCCTTAGCAATATTTTCCTGGCACAACTGCCATTAATAATGGCATTAAATGTAAGACTTGTTCAACTCGTGTTTCTACTGCGCCATCATGCAGGTCTGGCTTTATAATGAGTATCACCATGGCAACGAAGACTTGCATCTCTGACATTCCTATTATAAAGACCTATGATGTTCTTTGTACGCAACGCCATTTTATCAAGCCGTTGGTTGAAATGGTTCGGAAAAAAATCTCGTTTTTCATTGTTAGTCTATATAAATTCCTCGGCTGGCAGCGTTTTTCCATTAACAGTCCCCTTGGCTACGTTAAAAAAGTCCAAGAGAAGGGTAAAAAAAAGGTAAGAAATACGATGGATTATTTGATGATGGATCCCAACTGGCAAGTGGTTTGGGCTCTTGCAATTGTTGCGATAGATCACAGTTCAGCCAAGTTCCAGTCTACATTATACAACGGAAGCAACTGATGTTTTAATTTAGTCCTTCTGTGATTTAAAGCTTAGGGTTAAATCCCAACAATTACTTATTCAAGTCCAATGCGGAAATTCACTATACTTATAACCATCAATATTCCTGTGACACTCGTTTGCAGCGCCATCTAACGCGTGATTCTCACCTGCATGTTTATGCATGCTATCTGACAGCACGCTGACACTAAACTGGCGATTTGTCAGCGGTATAAGCGAAATCTGACAAGTATTATTTAAGTACGTCATAAAATGTGCAGTAGTGCCAACACCCGAATTTAAAAAAAAAAAAAATGTTTGAAGTTTATTTGCCCCTCATGGAGAATAAATAGTTTTTTATACAAGCATTTATTTCACGTTATATTCAACGTTCTCATGTTGATTTATAGAAAGCAAATAGATCAAAATGGGGAAATAAAACTCAAAGAAATCTTCTTGTATTGTTTAATTCAAAAAATAATAACAAAAATATTTAACAATTTCTATTTCAGCAGTAAATGGAAATGGATTTTTCTGAACCAACATTGTAACCATTTGGAGGCAAATCCTGTATTTTCAACTACAAGAATATGTGTTTTTTGAATAAAAAAATAATTCTCCGAAGTTAATCTTGTGTAAGTATTGACACATTCTGCAAAATTATTTCAAATAACCTAAAATGAAACGTCTTTTAACATAATTTTAGCAAGAACATCCTATATAACGGTAGGATGCTAACAATTGTAAAAAAGCTAAACAAAGATGTCAAAATTCATTACTCAAACAATGCGCATGTGAAAATCCTATGCATGTTTTTTTAGAAAAATGCACGTTGAGAGTGAAAATCTAATTCCAAATGCAAATTAATTACACACTTAATCCAAGAAGTACCGCGAACTTGCAGTAAAATTAACACAAAAGAATATATTAAAATTGCTGCTTAATCATGATTTGTATTCAATACTTTTTGGTTAAAATTGCCATTTATGGTGATGAGATTTTCGCAAATGAAAGCACAGGAAAGAATTCGTCGGGTGAATCGGATTTAATCCGAATAAAGTGCATTATTTACACTAAAGAGCTTTTTAAGCCCTGATTTCGCTCTATTTCCCAAAGGGAAACGCGATTAAAGCGGCCCTTTAGTAGAGGCTCAAATGTTTTGCGCAAAATAAGATATGTTAAAAAAATTCATTCCCAGACAAGGGCGTGATATGGAAAGAATTGTGAAAATAATGCTTGATTGGGGCAAATACAGCCCAAAAGAATTTCCAAAAAAGTGTCATTTATTAATATGTTAATGTAGAGCATTTGGATTCTGGAAGCTAATTAAGTAGGCAATACGTGTGAGCTTAAATTAGAGCAGTGATTTTCTACTTTCAGGGGAAACGTATTCAGTTACATATCTACATAAAAAAATAAGAAAAATTACCATTCATGTTTTTTAGTTTCACAGTTAAAGTTTTATCACTATGAGATATGCGAATGAAATTACCCAAATGAGATTTATATCTTCGCAATTTCTTAAGAGCATTAATACATTATTTCCCTTAAATAAACTGCAAAATGCACAGTATAAAAAATTCCTTCCAAGGATAAATGTTACTTACATGCGGATGTTTTTATGACATTTTATCTTTCTTAGATATAAGCTGCACTGCCGTCTTAAGGCAGGAATTAAGAGAGATTGCATCACTTGGAATGGAAAATAACCAACATTAAAGGATCTTCCTGAAGGAAATCTACGAGGAGAAACGATTTATACACTTTGGATCACTAAAAGAAAATTGCCATTGGTGTGATGTTTTATTCTTGGGATAATTTTGTAATTTTCAGTTTTGTGTAAAACAGGTAGTCGTCGACTATTAGATATTACGATTTTTGTTTGTTTTATCTATACAATATCTAAAGAAACATAAACTAGGTTTTGTCTTGTATGGCAATATAGGAATATATACAGGGTGGCACCAAAAACAGAGAACCTTTTTCATAAATTGGTAACTTTTTTGTTTTTTTAATAAAAGTAAATCCAATTTCGCACAAATATAGGCAACAAACGTACGAACAAAACAGCTATTTCAATTTGTATTCAAATTGTCCTCCATTCCAACTGGGAGAATTTGGTGCAAAAAGTGTACCGAACAATGATTCGTGATGTGTTGGGAATGCACCAGCATGACAAATGTTGCATGTGCAGTCTTTTCATGTGTTGAACTTTAATAGTTCTAATTTTACGTTTTATTATTATTTTTGTATTACCAATTTAAAATTTCAGTTTAACTGTGCTTCCACAATTTGTTCTTGAAATAAAAATAGTTCAGTTCCAAAACTCGACCAAATAATTTTCTCTGAGAATTATTTATTCAGTGATCACACATGATGTCAAAGAGTTAAGACGCCGAATTCTGGCCGTTTGGGATGAACTTGATCAAACACTAATCGACTGAACACTTTCAGTACGATTTTGTTCGTAAGTGTGTTGCCTATATTTTTGCAAAATTAGATTTACTTTGATTAAAAAACTAAAAAGCTACGAATTTATGAAAAAGGTCTCTTTTTTTTTGGCCACCCTGTATATAGTACACACGACCTTTGCGGATTTATACAGTATGCGCCACATAATTTGTCTACCAAGATACTGTATACTAAATAAAAACATCCGACCAAAAACGCTCATGCAATTACATAAAAATGGATTAAATGGAGATCAACAAAAAGTGCATGACTAGTTATTGATGTTAGAAACATTTCGAAAGCAATACTGTACGATCTAAGCATCCATTTAGGATTAAAAATTCAAGATATTGACTTCCTGCAGCATTCCCCAATGTGACTTACACAGCATAACAGTCCACGAAAATTCCTAGGACACGACCAGTAAAGATGGCGGAAAAGAATGCACTTTCGCTTACAATAAATGGCCAGTGTGGACACACACACGCGAAATTCCGTTTTACAGTTCCTCAGTCGGCACGAAAAGGTTTTTTATGTTCATAGTTATAGATATTACACCGTGGCAGGTTTCCTGCAACTCCAGTTGGTTACGAGGAAATTTCACGTCAAAAAATCGCTTCATTCGCCAGTTCATGCCCATTTGCTAAGTAAGCCTAACGCATAAAACGCAATTTTACTTAACGTTTTGCTCATTGTTCCTTTTTTTTGCCATTTTTTACGTTTTTGCGTGATTGATCAATGGCGATTTGATGCCAGCTTTTCCACGCTATAACATTTTTCCCTACCATGTTAATGTCAATGCGGACGTTTGGACACAATAAAACCACCGTGCAATTTCAGGGTATGAAATACTGTGTCAAAAACTGTTAAAGTGTATATCTCGACCAATAGTTGGGATCACGGAATTGTTTCATCCGATTTGGATAATTTGCATAATTTAAATCTGGGCACATCAATTGTATTCGGATGAAATCCATTTCGTGACCATGTACATATCTAACTATGGGAAGAGGAAGGAAGGGGAACAAGTGGAACACATTTAGGGTTGATCCATAAATTATGTCACACTTTTTTCCCTCTTTTTAAACACCCCCACCCCTTTGTCACAATTGTCACAAATTTTACTACAAAAAACCTATTGTAAACATTGTTGTAACAACTTGATAGGATCAATAAATAACTCTTTACGTTTATTGAAACCCGAATTTGACCGTTTAACAGAGCATGCGCACATGAGGTCAACATTAACGGTACGTTTCTTGCTAAATCTCTCTAATATTACAAAATCAAACAAAAGTAGTTTTCATAACACAACATATATGTAACGGGAATCCCCTTGTTTTTCCAGGAAAAATTATTTAGCCTCTTTAAAAAATGAACTTCTACCGTGAATTGCAAACGCCCTTTCACCTATTTTTTTTCTAAACGATCAAAGTGCTTATTCTCAAAAAACCAAACCTACAGAATTTCCGAAAAAAAAATATATATGGCTATTATTTCAAACATTGTTGGTGCAAACGAAAGAGATAAATAAGTGACCGCACGTGAGTTGCAGGAAAAGGTTTGTTCGTCGATGAGACATTAGAGAGAAACGTCACAGGTCCAATATGGCGGTGGTTTGTGAGCGCGGAAACCAAAGAAAAACGAAATTGGTGGGGGCAGGACGAAACATCCGCATACCAGGGCCATCACTCGTTCGAAAGTGACGACTTAATCAGGGGCTCGCGACTATCGGGGGGGGGGCCCCGCGGCGGTGCCCACCGGTTACGAATTCGAGGAGGCGCCACCACGGTGAGGGGTGGCGCTCTCAAAAAACTGGCTATGGGAGGCCACCTACCCTGAGGGTTGGCAACAACAAAAAACTAGACAAAAAACCCATGTCATTTGCATTGGGAAGGTTCACGAGATGTTTTTCGGTCGTTTTGGGGGAGCCTTGATATATACACATCGAGCATAATGCATGGATACATGTTTATTGTGACACCATGATGAACTGAAACAAAACATTTGTGAATGTAATCCAAGAAGTGTTATGTCCCAATAATCGCATGGTGGAGTTTCACCATGTTGGGTAAGATGACAAACAATTGGCTTTTTTTTACCTTCAAAAGCTACAGGTTTGCATTGAATGGTGGATTGAAAACTATACTTTTATTTGCAAAATGCAAATAGTTTCAAGAAAGCAAACATTCTTGCCAAAAAAATAAAATAAAATCAGAGAATCTAGCTTGAGGCGGCCCTAAAGTAAAATTCGGCGATACAATTTTTGTACGAATACATATTTGTTGTCAAAAACGGGTTTTTAAAGGTATATAAACTAAGACATAACGACTCTACGGGTCTCTGCCTGTGTGTGTGGATATGTCGGTATGTGTGAGTTAGTACACACCAGATGAAACACGAAACTGAAATAAAGTTTTTGCAAACCAGGTTGTCGAACCGTGGTTTGGTGAACATATTTCCATAAACAGGTTTGTCCAAATGTAAATGTCCACACACTGCAGCACGTGGAGTATAAATGCCTTGGTAGGAGCGTTTTTTTTGGCACGTGTTTTTGGCCAAAAGTTTCTTGAAACTTGGTTGCAGAAATCTGGTAAGCATCCACATATCACAAACATATTTGCGAAACCCTGTTTCAGTTTCGTGTTTCATTTAGTGCAGAAGGCATAATGTGTTTGTATGTGTCTGCGGCTATAGTGACTGCAGGGAAACTTTATATACCTTATATATAGAACGAATTTGCATAAACATTATTTCTATATTTCTATATTTCAATATTTCTATAAAAAACATGTTCATAAAACAGCTTTAGAACAGTTTTAAGGTGCGTATTCACCAAAGGAAACATCAGAGAAACAAAACATACACAATAAACATATACGTACATACAAACATTGATGTGTCCAGAAGTGTTTGCGAATCCCAAGTATTCATTCCCTGGATGTTTATACCCGCTAGCATCTGGGTAGGGATGGCAGTATCGGTGAAAATATTGATAGTTCATCGAAACCAGTATCAAAACGAAATATCGAAAAAAAAAGTATCAATACCATGCATACCAACATCATCAATATTGCAGCGACCCTACTTCTGGATGCCTAACGTCTTCGATTGTTTCCCATATGCCGCAGTAATCGAGTTGAACCCGTGGTCGGTTCGCTCGTCTGGCCCTCCTCGTTTCCCTCCCCTCTGACCCTTGACCCCCGCAGGTGGAACGTGCTCCGGTGTGCCGAGACGTACGTGCCTTTCTGCGGCTCTCCGCCTAAGTGTGTGAGGTCTTCCAACTCAAAAACCAGGAATTTCTTCAGGGCTGGTACCTGAGATGATGTTGTTATCACCGCCCACGAACTAGCCACTCATGATAGTAGCCTTTGATTCGAAAAAGATGAGGAAAAAAAAAATGTTGGTGCCCCCGGGGTGCAAACCCATGCACTTTTTATTTGGAAAACAACATCCAGATTTCGAAGGGATGCTCGGTTGAGATCGAAGAATGGCCATTCGTGCATAAAAAAAAGTTTAGCAACAACATGCGGTCGCGACGAACAACAAAAACAAAACAGAAAAAAAAACAATTAAAGAAAACAATTTGAAGATTGCCAACAAGGAGGATGCAACTCTTTAAAAGAGTACACAAAGTAGCAATTAGGTTGGCGGGATATGCAATTAGTCACGTGAGATGACGGAGTCAACCGAATTTACTCAGAAAATGACGTCATCGTCCCTGCAGGATCCGAATGCAAGATTCCACTTTTTCCTAAGCCAAGATTCCACACAACCAATCATCATTTGTCAAAATTCAGCAATGTTGCCGGAATTCATCGGTTGCCCAAATATGGGGCTTAACTTTAATGCATTAAAGATGTTTCATGAAACATCCCAGTCAATGTTATAAACGAATTTAAAGAACACGCGAATACAAATAGTATAAGTACATCAATTAGATAAGTTTGAAAAACATAAGGAAAAAAACGCCAAACTCTGGTCTTCCATAAGCGACAAGCGCGCCCCTTAACGAGCAGAGTTGGCTATCCATCGATCCAGTCTTTTGTGGCAAGGGCCTAACAGGAAGCTACGATGCCGACCATCGTCACGCAGATTTGGCAATGCGAGGCAGTTTTTGTATTCATGAGATCCATGACCCTCTCCTCACAACAATAAATAAAAAAACGGTGGCTTTGGAATGGCATGATCGATGGCGCTTCTTCCAGCGGCGCTTCTTCGATTGGTACTGGGAAAGATGAAAGCTGGTGCCCCATGGCGAAATTATCTCGCCGAGCGGTTAACAACAGCAATTTTCTCCATTAGTCGTGACCCAGGGGTCGAAGGAGCGCCTCGAAGATGACCCCTGGCGTGTTTCCGAAACAAGCGAACGTGTGACGCCACTGCACTGCAGTGAGGATGTTTAGGACACTTTGTAATAAGGGGCCATTCAAAAATTGTCACACCTAGGGGGTGGGTGGGTTGTTTGTTTTTTGTGACAATTGTGACCAAGGGGTGGGGGGTG
>JAQGAE010003882.1:0-13751 GCA_034696685.1 Julus scandinavius
TTAAAGGCAGAAATCGATGCTGAAAGTGACTCAGTCCGTTCTCCCCCAAACCAGGCCACATGAGTGATGGCGTAACGTCCCTACCTGCATGCTGGGCCCTAACCGTCTCCGCCCTTTTCTAATTTTTTTTTTGGTTTTCCCAAACGAGTTCCCATCAGTCCATGTAATAATTTTCGTTAAAACGGAGAATCTGCCCGCATAGGGCACAGCCCCCTTTTCCCAACGTCCCCCTGTCCGTGTGCTCTACTCAACACCAGTTTCCGAGCTCAAAGGGCCTTTGTGCCATCAAATTGGCTGCATGCGGTCCTTTGTGCGAGTAGACAACGCGGGATCCCACCTGGCTTTAAACGCAGCCTTGCACGGGGACAAAACCCGTAATTATCTCAGGGATCGAACCACGCAGAGGCAAGTCCATGGGTACAAGAAGCGGGAGGCTCTTGGATTTATGGACCCTTGGCCATAGGAATTAAGGAAGAAACTTTTTAAGTGGGGAGGAAATAGTGGATGTAAACCCCAGGGGATAATGATACCCGTGCCTTAATGTTCGGGTGTGCAAATCTTGTAGATGGGATTAGGCTGTTGTGCAGCCTTGGCATGACCAATGACCATACTACTGACTCCATTACCCATGATGCCAATCCTGTTAGATTTTCAACAGATAATGATTGGTACTAAGATGGGCCTACTTTTAGTTCATTTTAGTGGAGTTTATGTAGTGACGTCACAGATGACATCACGTGATTTTCTGTTCATTGTTTTAATCGTGGAAATCTAAGCGTTTATGCGTGTGGAATTTAGATTTGGATGAACAGGTTTGCACAAACATTGCGTCCACACCAAGCAAGCATTTTGAAATGGATGAAATGCTTTCTGAATATGGCGCTCCTACCTAGGCCTGTATACTATGGCCAAAAACTATCTGCACGTGGGGCAATGCTATACGTCATGCCATACAGGCCTTAGTAGCAGCGCCATGACTGGCAAACAATTTTTCTTTAATCCGGACAGCCTCTTGAGAAAACACCGAAATGTTTGCTGTAAACATTCGTTTTTCGTAAAAAGTTTGCTGAAACCTCTGTACAGAAAACTGGTGCAAACGTTTATGGCAAACATGTTTCCGAAACCCTGCTTTTGTTTTGTGTATGCTCCGGTCTGTACTCTGCCTAAGGATATGCTGAACTGTTGAATTGCTATAAATTTAGAAAATATGACGACAGACTAGAGGATTAATGTGTAATTTTATAAGGAAATCGATCAAATGGATTTCCGTCATTCATTACTTCTTAGGTGTTATTAAAGTTGTGGAAGTAATTTTTAAGATATATCAACATAATTGCAGAGGCTAGAAACATACATATATAACTTCCAACTTGATGTGATGGACGATCCTAATAATAATCGATTAAAGCCTTATTAAGGAAGCTGCACCTATTTTGGCATTTTTTCTCTACTATATTACCATGAACCCTACACAATGTTAATTTGGTTACGCAAACTGGATCTGAGAAAATTTATGCAAATCCTAACATTCTTACCAGCATCTTCCTCCAGGGCTTACATTCAAAAAAATATTCTGGCTAAGCCAGAAATTGCTGAGATGAAAATAGGCAAAAAATGGAATGGCAGGACCATGTAATTTTGAAAAGATAGCAAGGGTTTTTCCCTAAAGCAACCCTCAGAGATGCTTCCTGCACACTGCTTCCAACTTGAAAACCCGAACAGAGGTTCTTGCAATGACCTGCCTTTTTTGTTGCGAAACAATGGCAAACGAGCCAGAGGAACGCTATCCTATTTCCTCTTGTAGAAAGTGAAATTAATAACGAAAACAATGGTACTCATTTGCGATTGTTTATTTTCACTTTTCTTCCGTAAGTCATCAGTCCATGGCAAGGAACAAAAGTCAGGTCCATTCTTCACTTAAGCCATTGTGGTAGGGATGTTGTTGTAGTGGTTGCATGCACGGCATACCAACCTTAATTTTACCTCCAGATAATAGTCGTAAGGATGAGCTAGTGTCGTTACAGACAGCTAGTTGTGCCAGTTGGATACTTCAGGGCGACACTGTCGACCAGCGTTTCGACTAATTGGAAAGCACTCATTCGTAAAGTATTATGGATTTTTGGCAAGGAGCCACCAGCCTGCCATCCATAAATGCTATTGCCCAATATGCCGTTTTCTAAAGAACTTCTTGAGGAGGTCACAGGTTTGGGACACATACACATGCTGTTCTCATAGTGCCCTAAATGATGATTAAATAATGGTATAATTAAGGGACTATCACGTTATGCTGCACCCTGTAACTTCCCATACCTTTTATTCATCATTTCAGAACTAAGTTAAATTGAATTACCTGTATTTGATTTTTAATTATATTTTTTAAAGTTTTTTATTACTATTGTATTAGAAAAAATTGACAGATTTTCCTATATGCAGAATGTATGAATTATGCATAACCAAATATTGAAATACAGTACCTAATATAAAGCGTGCACCCCATAATAATATAATACAGGGTGTCCAGTAGCCTTGAGAATCTGAAACGGTCGGGAAATGTACTGGAATTTGTGTCGTCGAGATTTAAGCTTGAAACACTGAAAAACTTTTCACATTTTGGAAACAATATTGTAGTAATTGATCATCGGACAGGGGGAAGGGGAAAAAGCCATTATGGACGTCCATTAATAGTATTTTCAGTCTTTGGTGTTTGTGATTAACTGGGTTTTAAAGGTCGATTAAATGGGGAGCGACACCAGAAGAAATGTCCCTAGTCAGTCCTTTTTGAATGGCCCCTAAATATGTACATGTAATATACGGCTTGGATAATGGGGACACTTGGATAACTGGGATGTTTACTGTATGTGCATCATATATTTTTCCAACTTGAGCATCTTTGGTTCAAGATGGACATCACTCAAGTGACGCCATGTAGAAAAGACCCCCAAATGCAGTTTTGGGAAGGATTTTTAGTGTATGCAAGCCAGAGTTCAGTCACTGGTTGCTCCCCTGTCTCTCGTCAGATATCACATCCATTTCTGGGTTTCAACTCCACTCGGGAATATCATCATCTGTTTATGTTCCTATAGCCATGGTTTTCTCAGGGTACTTTGGTTTCCTGTTCCCATCAAGAAAACGGCTAGATCTTATTATGATTATCGAATTAGCATTGCCATCAATGAAATCGGGGTCTTAAAATAGACACACTGCATGTATGCCATTAGTATATAGATGTACATGTGCGAGCAGCGTCCACAAAGCCCCTATATGAAAATTCATTGACCCAATAAGCACGATGCTAGTGATGATGCTTCGTTTTAATTGCGCAAATTTCAGCGTTACAATAAATAATTGATTTAATGACCCGGTGATTGAAAGTGTAATTACCCTGTTTCTAGTTGCTAAAGGAAGGGAGAGAGCAGTGACTTTTTTTTGCTGTTTACCCCCACTGAAGTATCACCTTTTACCTTTTTTATCCCAAAGATGCAAACCATGAGGAAGGGAAGTTTTGGGTGGGGTCTGTCTTTATTTTTAGCAATTTCCTCAAGGGGCCACAATTTTAATTGCCTTTCTTGATTAAACTGAATTATGTTTTTTTAAGTAAGAGAGACCGTTACTAAGTATCCTCTTCCAATATAAATTAACAGAAATGATGACTAGTTTACCACAAAAAATGTTCCTCATACAGGGTGGCAAAAAATATATTTAGACACCACACGTTTTTTTTTTGTTTGGCTAACTTTTTGTTGCATCCTATCTGGTTGAGGATTTGTTAGAAAATATCCCTCTAGTTCCGACTATATTTCAGTCTATATTCCACTCCATTATTGTATCTACTATAATATCCAATTCAGTTACTTTTATACGTAATTTTATATGAACATAAAGTGATACAAAAATTACTGCAAATTGGAGGCAATAAGAAATCTTCTGGAGGAATCAAAAGTGCAGAATTATGTAAAGTTGCATTAAGGCCACCCTGTAATACACAAGCATTATAGATTAAAGAAATTGTACAGTAATGATTTGAATTGAAACTGTCTGCTTAAACATTTTGACACAACTGTGTCTGAACATTTTACACAAATACCATATTTGTGCATTATCAAAAACCTTACAAATCAAGGCAATTACATTGCCCTCACACGAATTTTGTAGGAAAACAACATTGTTTTCAAGTTAGATATGGGTTAACGGTACCATTCTTTTAAAATGGAAAGCGATTATCACATCGGAATCAAGTTGTTAATTTGATTGGCATATAACTGCAATATTTTGGCGTTTTGTGGTGTTGTTCAAGTGGTCCAACTGGTTCATTTTTTGATGAGAATATGATAAAATGCAATATCGAACATTCCAAAATTGATATTTCAAGTTGGTTTATGGCGCACCAATAAAACTGATTGTCCTACAGAAAATGTTTTACGACTAATTTAAATGCTGTTTTAAATGCAATTATGATAGTTAATAGGGGTTCTGTAATAATACATTTTGAAATTTATAGACTTGACATGTACGTATATACGTTGCACGTTCTCGCGTGTTCACAGACAGATTTGGTAAGTAGGCGTTTGACGAATCTACCTTAATTCATTCACCTTCAAACAACCGATTTTTTTACGATATCGTGATTCAGTCGCCGATGTTGTTTATCGCTCATAGCACGTACTTTTGTTTTTATGAAAAATTCAGAAGCGTAACAACGAGAAGAAAAAAAACGCACTCCGCATACACGACAGCCACTTTTTTAATATATTTGAACATCAATAATTCATTGAAGGGACTGGGAAAACGATGTTAATATCCATTATACAGGAGTGTTTACTTATTTACGACGGAATTTGCATAAAAAAACAGAATTGCAACGAGTGAAGAAACGTTTAAGGAACCATTGTGCATAGTGGCTAATGTTTCAGAATGTCAATGCGAATTGTTGACGGTCAGTGTTGTGGAATTATTGAAATGTCTTCAAATAAAATGTTGCCGGCTGATTTATGTGTCTATTTGCACACACAGGTCTTCTTCACACTGTAGCGTGACAAAGCAGACATTATTAGGTTTCGCAATACTAAATGAGAAATCTTGAATGGACTGCATGAAACATATTTATTTCTATGATAATAACAAAGGTTTTTCTCAAATGTACAATAAGATAAATTACTTCTTAGCTACAGCTACACTCTTCTTAAATGCAGTAAATTGCAATTGTCAGAAAGATAACTGTACATATATTAATAGTTTTTGCCATTTATTTTAGATTTAAAAATAAAGTATATAAATTTCTTGACAGTATTTTATGCATAACACAGTTAAACCTCAGTTATAATGTGGTATACTGTAAATTTCCAAAAAAAAATCACAGTAATACTAGAGAGATTTCTTGGAATTAATTAGTCTGTAATTTAAATTAAAAATGCAGCGTTTCTATTAAATGAATGAAACCGGAGGTTCTTGAAGCAAAATTATTTGATGAATAATGAAAAACATGTCTGTTACTGTTATATTGTCAGTATAAAATAGTTTAATCTCTATTAATTATGCTAAACTTCAATTATGCGAGTAAATAACTGCAGTTAGTACATGTAACTTCGCTCAATGAAACATGAAATACATAGTATATCAATTACAAATTTACTAATAAAGTGAATACATAACATAACTGGAAATATCACTTTTTTATATGAAGTTTGAAATTTCCGGGACAGTATATACGGTTAGTTATTGTTTCTGAGGTCAAATTGCAATGTTTATTACTGATTGCTTTGTCATTTAAGGCCACAGTATATTGATGAAGTTGCATTTCGTGCACAATAGGTTATTGAATAAATCATTTATCGATATGAATGCTGTTTAGAGCTGCACTTAAGGGGCGGCAATATGAGTTTTGTTTTAATGAAACCTTGTCTGCATGCCATGGATCTAACTGCGACTATTTACCCAAATGGTTTCCAAATGGTACATGTACAACTAGGTTTTTAATTAAAATTCGTACGGTTGTAAACTATGTGTGCACTACCTCAGTTGCAAGGTTATAGGAGAGACAAATGCAGCATGCATCGCTTTTTTGGGACTGAAAATTGAAAATCCTTGTCAAGAAACCTTGAAAACACCCTTGTGGCATCCGTCATCGTCATGGACACTCCAAAAATGATAACTGTTGTGGGTCAGAGGGCTTTGTGAGGACAGTATAGATATTTTTGTCTGCATGCTATCAAAAGGCGGATAGTAAATGCTTTTATTTTTTTTAAGGACGGTTTGTTGCATGGATACACTCCCAGACCCTTGATAGATTCCTGAAAATTCACAGTCATTTGAAAGTCAAGTTTTGACATTTTCTCCATCTCCATGTTTTCATGATACTGAAGTTCAATTTCTTCAATTCCCACTGGTGAGAATTTCTAATATGTGTCCATGAAGCAGATGTCCAATTTACGCAAGTCTGTAACTTTACTAGTCACTAGGGCACAGTTTTCCAACTGTCAATTCCACGATATTTTTGACAGATTTTTCTGATTTACCTGAAATTTCCTGAACTCGAAGGGAAATTCCAGCATAAAACTGGTGTTTAACACCAATTTTAAGGCTGATATTCCCTACTTTCCCGAGGCTTTCAAATAAAAGTACATTTGGGATTGGGGACAAAATTCTTCTGGTGTCCCTCCCCACTTTCACTGACCTTTGAAGCACAATTAAACAAAAAAACAAAAAACTGAAAAAATACCATTAGTGGACGTCCCCCCCTTCTTGAGGACGTCTTTTTTTAATGGCTCCTTTCAAGTAAATGGACAATGAAACATGGAGATTCAAATAGGTATTTACTCGTGAAATATTGTAAAACAATGGGTGAAAGCTTATTGTTTGCTCTCCTCGCATACCGTAGCTACTTAGCTGGCTATCTCAATGTGGTTACTAGGCTACGAATTGAATCCAGTATCGAAGGATGGCCATTTGTGAACCCTTTGGTTTCACAATGCCGCCACCATGGAGATGCAAAGTGTGTCTCCACCGCGGCCATTAGTGACGCTACTTAAACATTCCTGTTTGCTTTCGTTTTACGGTGCGTTACCTGTTTAAGTGACATCTCACTCGTTGCCAATGCAAATTTCCTCTCCCTCCTTCATGTGGGTCACGTGCTCAAATTGAGGAACCCTTTGAACCCCAGCCTCAATTTCGATTCGTGCCAATAAGGGTTTTGTCTTTTGTAAGCACTTTTTTGTCCATGCAGCATAAGTACACGCGTTCCTCATGCAACAATGCTTAGTTTTTTGGTGAAAAATGAGAGTGGGACACACTTGAGCTGTCCAACAATGGACGTTGCCATAACTCTCTCTCTCCACAGTAATTTGCAATTATTATTACTGCATTATTATTTATTAGAATCGTTTAATATTTCCTCACAGCTTCCTCCTTTCGTCATAACTTTCATTATGCATTAAATGAGTTTCTGCCAGTTAATGTCCCAGTCCTTGGCATCAATCCAGGCTTGCATGCCTTTCTGATGAGGATATATTAGGGGGTTTTAAGGGGACGTCGTAAATCCAGCGGACATTACACTCCAACGCTCCCCCTTCGTCGCTTTAATGAATTAATAAAACTTAATCTAATAGTTTTATTAGCACGCATTAAATAATAAAACACATTGCAATTAAAATTGTTGAAGATCTAAAGCAGGATAAGGTGGTGTCATTGGCGAGGGATGGCTGTTTTTTTTACCCCTTGAATCCTAAGTTTTTAATTCTACCAGACGTTAGGCCATCTATTATTCATGTTGGTCTGTTCGGAATCTATGTATACAGTAAGATTCACGTTGAGAAACAAAACACAGATGACATTGATTTTGAACTTGGTGTCTATCCTTTATTTGAACAAAATCTAATATGGAGATGTGGACAAATTTATAGGAAACAATGGACGATTTTGCATTTGCTACATCTTATAGAAGTTCAATGTTGTCATAAAAAAAAGTTGCGGTTTCATGATTAATTGAACAATTACTGACATCTAAAAAATGTCAGATGTCAACTTGGCAACCAGAGTGAAACAATTATACTATGTCGACATACTGTAGTATATCCAAAAATGGCATTTTTGTTCATAAATAATCATGTCAGAAATTGGACATTAATGGAATGTATACCATGCTTTTCCATAATTTCTGATACTGCATATGAGAATGTATGTCTATACAGTATATAACCCTGCATCTTCATAGTGTCCACTGTCTGTTATGTCCTTATCATTTTTGTATTTCAAATAACAGGGACTGTACACATATGTATCATGTTAATACTTTTAGAAGAAATTGAAGTCCACGTTTTCTTCCATACAACGGTCATATAGTATGTCCATATGTCATAAATGGTGTCATTCAAGAATTCAGTCCAGTGAGGAAGGCTACGATGTTTCTGAAAATTGTCCAAACTAATCTAAAACGTATTTAATCCGATATTAAAAGCTGGCAGAAAATGGCATTGCCACCTGGTTACAACACCCCCTCCCATCCGATTTTATCTGGCTAGACTGCGACGAAAGACGAGGTGTTTCAATATCAATGGCCTCGCCAATTTCATCCAAGTTTGTTTTTCTGAAGCCACAATCGAATGAACGAAAGCGGGGATTAAACCATTGTCATCGGGAATAATACGACCAATTTGGCATTGATAGGACTTAGTGCTGGGTTAGTAATGCCATTGCCAGAAGCGAAAGCCATGAAACATGAAAACCAAGATGTATCATGGTTATCAAAAACGCTCAAGACTTGGGCTGGAATGGTATAATTCAACCATTGCGAACCAAATGACAACCTTTAGATATTGAACACCTGTTGAATACGTTTTAAGATTACTTAATTATCTGAGATTTTGGCTTAGTCCTTATGGGCAAGATTAAATACTTGTTTTGTCCTAATACACGTTTTAATGTTTTCTGAATGTTTAAGTTTTGGGCTGGGAGCCTGTGGTGCTAGTAAATGGACAACCTGTAGATATTAAACACTTTGTAACATTGTCCAAGGATTGGACGTTGTAAACTCACTATAATAGTAACATGAAAGAGCTCGAGAATATCTTCACTCTTCAGCCCATAATTTTATTAACCGGTACAACGTCTTGGTGCTCATCAGTTATAGTTGCTGGCAGAAACCAGTATCTTCATGTATCTCCACATGTTAAGATGGTGGTGGCCAGCCACTCGTCTCTGGAATGCCATTGCTGAATAATGTGTAACAACGGTCCACTGATTTTTGCCCAACTCTTGGCACTTGGTTTATGTCAACACAGACTTACAGCAAACCCTTATTGTAAACCATGGTTAATACTGGAAATCACTGGCTGAAACCTGTTTGCATCCGCCATCGATGATAATGCCAATCTGAGTTTGTTGCATACCACCATGTTTTATTGACCACGACGGCAGCTGCTGGTTTATGGTTCAGTGTATCAATATGCTACGAGCGTTTATTTATTTATTTTACGTCTTTAAAAAATCCTGTTTCGTCCCATGGCGCTTATCTACAGGCACGCACAATCGCTTTTTATACTTACACTTCTCAATTTTGAAAATGTAAAGCTTGACTAATGAAAACAGCACAGAGAGGCCTGGGAAAAACAGCAGATGTCGAATTTTAATCCACTTTGGCAAACTTAAAATATATAGATTTCCGAACAGCCTGTTCCGTGTCATATGAGATTTCTCATGGGCAGTTTTTTTTTAAAAAGACAACTCCCCCTTTCTCCTTCCCACAATAAATAAATAAATATACAATAAACAAAAAATACTTTCGGACAAACTAAGGTTTGTGTACCGTGGCAAGGCGGCATCAGGTTCGGTAAGTGGGGGGAATTTTCGTGGAAAAGTGCATGGTTATCTTCTATATCCAACCACCACCCCCAGGAAAAAACTATCATCCATGTGACGAGGGAACATGAAGACAGGCAAAGTTTATTGAACTGCGAAACGTATATAAAAGAACGAATTTATCAGGGGTAATCTAATGAGCTGACAAGGCAGGTAAACTGGAGTGGGGAAGCTGTCGTCACTCGGTTAGCATTGTTTTTTAAATGGCGGTTATTTGTTTTGTCTTTTTTTTATGTGGTGAATGTAATACCTGAGCGTTAAGACCATTTGCACGTATGCAACTGTGGTAATTTTTCTTGCGATAACCAGCTGGTTGGAATTTCGGTCCATTGCGTTGTTAACGATTAGCAACTCGGAGTGAAATGAACAGAGAGGGGGATTAATTTACACCACTCCATTCACCCCGTTTAACCGTTGCATTTTCAAGCTTTCGACTCATCAGCTCAAAATGTTGCAAAACGCTGAGTTAAGGCTTTGTGTAGAAACATTTTCTCCAATAAACATAATTTTATCAATTTAGACATGAAGCATTTACTTGAGTCGTAGAAATGCACAAAAATATTTGCTTTAATCGAAGAAAAGCACAAAGGCGTAGGATTACACAAAAGCATTTGCTTGAGTCGTAGAATTGAGTAAAAACATTTGCTCGAGTCGAAAAAATACACAATAGCATTTGCTTGAGTCGAGGATTGCACAAAAGCATTTGCTTGAGTCGTAGGATTGCGCAAAAACGTTTGCTTGAGTCGAAGGATTGTACAAAAGTATTTCCTCGAGTCAAAGGATAATGCATCACCATTAAAAATCATTTGTTCTGAGGTATACTGTACAGCGTATCTAAAAAGTTCTGACAATAATTCTGTTATTTAAGAATTGCTGGCAATTTTATTTATATTAAAGAATTTGTATTTAATTATAGTTTTGCAACTAAATGCATTTCGAAACGTTTTCTCCGATTATATGCAAGATGACTTGAGTTCTGAAAGTTATTTTCGTGTCCCATAGATGGCGTTTATTTTTATAGTTGACAGGTCATGTACCTAATGACATCAATGATACCACACGTAGCAACTGGTAAATTGTGACTTCTTCATGTAGGCGTTTTCTTAAACTGGTGTATTCTGAAGCATGCCAGACGACTATCTTGTTTGCATATTTGGCCACTGCATCGAGTTGCCATATAAACATATTTCTTGCGTTCTTACGTAGTATATTCTTCTCAAAATGCCACTCTCTCCGCCACTAACCGGTTTTAGTTATTTGTATAAAAATCTGTCACATGCGTAAAATCTCTAAATTAAAATGTAATAAAATCTATTTAATGACTTTTTGATGTGTCTACACTAATTTCAAAAGAAGAATAAGGGTGTTTATTTATAAACATTCTCTTGGCGGGTATACATCATTATTGAAATTACATGTGTTTAAGATAGTTTAGCACAGTACTGATTTCTGTACTCTAGACTGTAGTACTCAATAACATATTTAATTAATTTTAGATAAAACTAGTGTTTAGGATCATCCATATGTCATACTGAAATATGTAAACTTCCCTACATAACTAATTTTACTGCAATTCGTTAATTATTCTACTGTAACTTATATAGACATTGAAATATATCAGTATTTTCACTATTTCCTGACCCTTTCACTAAACGCGAATGAAAGTAATTTTTGTGTTGTAACCGGTTTCGATCGTGAATGGCATGTTGTCGATGACAACAAACAACACTGAAGTTTTCACTCTTTTAATGAAAAAAAAATACTGAAAAACCTGAAACCTGGCAACGATATTGTAAACGTTTAAAATATAAATTCGTATAGAAAATTGGCTGGAAGTTTCAAGGACTTGTACCGAAGCGCCATCATTGACGTCATTCTGGGCTGACAATTAACGCGTTGGCAACCTGTTGGAAAAAATAATAAGTGGGCGTGGCGAAACTTGTATCTTAATTGTGACCGAAAAGTCGTGCTAATTAAACTTATTAATCTGTCCCGAACCCAAATTATACACGTGCGTGCGTGTAATAAGTTATCCTCAAACATAAAGTCGTTTTTCATTGAAGTACATGTAGCATATAGAGATGTTTTGGTCGTTCTTATTCCTAGTAATTTGATAGGAATTAAGAAGGGGGTCAAAAGCCGAGCTACAAACTAGGGATTGTTCGGCATTGAAGCTGCCAAAAAATTCACGATGAAATCGTATATCCTGACAGATAAATTAACGTCATAATAGAACGTGTAATCGCCGTATAATAGGCCAACTGTGCATTTTTTCTATATATATAAAATGAAATAAGCTGAATAGCAGCAGTCATAAAAGGGGGATTGTTGTGTGCCTCGTCATCCTTCTGATTTAACCCCATGCCAAAAATGACCACAGCTGGTTGGGTTTTAATTCAGTTGAGATGTTTATCATCATTTTTGAATGTGCATATGCTGGCCATCTAAGTTTTTTATTTTGTTCTCCCTGTGCATATGCATTTTCAATACTTGGCCATTGGTAATGGTATAATGATGTCAGTTTATTAAAGTTCTGGCATGTCGTCATCGTCTGGTACCCTTTAATTTCATCGATCTTGTCATCGAGTTTTAATTGATGTCATCTCTAGAATGTTGTAACATAATACCCGTGTTCAAAAATGTATCCACCACGCATCAGTGAACTGTTTAATTTGTGAACACCCAGGGGGTTTTGAGGTTTAACCCTTTCTGGATCTTGGTTCCTCAATCCCCCTTTGTGTGTCCTTTCTTTCATTAAATTGATATAGACAAGTCATTGTCCTATCGACTATATATTTTTTTCAACTTCTTCAAAATTGTTTGTTGCCATGTGAGATTAACTCGAAAATTAGAATTTTGTCCACACTCTATAGATGAACTAATGCGATAGACATTTACAAATTGTACCGAATGAAATCAGAGAAATATATAAAATAAAACAAATGTGTGTGCTTAAATTTTCAAAAACTTTCTGTCGTCACTCAAAGTAAAGTAACTTTTCAACAAGGTTTAAGCATCAAGCCCTGGCGGATCAAACCGGCAATTTATCTTGACTCAATCAATCACCAACGTGCACATGAATGTGATTTGCAGTATTGACTCAAGAGGACGTTGTACGATGTTTTAATTGTTTATCTGCAATGCTTTACTCTTTCTTGATGTATTTATCCAACAGGACAATCCATAAAACGACACTTTTATGACGTGTCAAACTCCATAAAAGGCAAACCTGCCGGTTGTCTCAAAATGAAGCTTTTTCTGGAAAACCTTCAGTGGCCTCTGTGGCCATTTTCGACAGAATTGATAATTATATACATAGCACACCACCTGTTTGATTCCCAGCTTTTCTGTTTAGAGAATTTAAATTTGTGCTAGAGTTCTTTTCTGGTTTGATTGTTTGTTTTGGTGCATGTGCAATTTATTGTTTTTAAGTTTGAAAATTAGAATTTTGTTACATGCAAGAAATGGAATTTAAGAAAAAGAGAATAAGAAAAATAAGAACAGTGAAAAATGCAAAAAAATGGAATTTAAGAAAAAAAGAATAAGAAAATAAAAACAGTGAAAATACTGTTTGAAAAACGAAGGTTTGGCTGTCTTTTTCGGGATCAAAATAATGACATAATCTAGACAAAGTTAGTGTGCCAGATTGCATCAATATAGCTCCTAAATAGAAATACAGCAGTGGGACAAAGTGTGACAGTTCGTCACACTCGCAGGGCTACAACACCACCTATAAAAAAAGCATTTTGCTTTGAAGTATGTAGTATATCTAACATGCAGAATGTCTACTTTGTTATATAACCCAGTTAATATAGTTTAAGGTACTATGTACAAACGTATTTTTGTACTAAAATGTGTATACACGACAAATTACATATTTCAAAATGTTTCAAAACCTACCT